>JAECUM010062658.1:0-29783 GCA_016617855.1 Megalonaias nervosa
GAGAGAGAGAGAGAGAGAGAGAGAGAGAGAGAGTGTGTGTTTGTGTGTGTGTGTGTGTGTGTGTGTGTATTGTGTCGAATTTTGAAGAAGTACTGGATCCTGAAGTTTAATAAATTGTGCATTAAACTTTTATCATAGTCAAGCCACAGAAAAGTCTTTGAGAAAGTTCACTTTGATATTTCCCTTGTTTCATCTGTGAAACATAAAAGGGCCTACGTTTAAGCTTCAGTGGAATTGACCCAGTCATCGTAACGGTATATGGGCAGAGAGTACATTAGAATTACCGACTGTATCTGTGGAGGGGACCTTTAGAATTCTTTAGTCCAATTTTGCTTGCGAGAAGTCGAATTTGAGACTCCGGTGGAAACCTGAGAATAGAGTTTCTCTCGTTAACAAAGTAAAGAGGCCAGATAGCTGTCTCGAAAGGAAAAGACAGGCTATAGTGCTAGGACGCACGATTGTGTGGAAAAGAAACAGCATTAAGGGAACAGCTTTCTATATCCTCCCCGAGAAACCCGATGAGGACAGTCCAAGAGGGAAGTCCGCAAAAAGAGAGTTCAGAATAGAAGGGTCAAGAGGAAGAACCAAGCATACACGCTACACGTGGAATACACAAAGTCAAGAGAGAACGACGCCAGGTGATGCAAGTCAGGCGTGGACAATAGCTCCAATTTATTTCTTATGTCATACTTCCTGGTATATCTCTGTATTATAATGCAGGTAGGTGAGCTCGACATAGTTGTATTCGTCATCGTCACGGACAATCGCATCTTCGTTCTGAGTTGTACATTTCGATCAGTTATAAACATTACGCAGAAATCCCAATGAAAAATTTCACACGGAACTTAGTGCGGCATCACTGGCAGGAATGCTGATATACAGAAGCTGCAAAATCAATGGCTAGAAGAAAACAACAAAACGTTTCTGACGCAAGTCTTGCTGACAGAGAAACATTCGGAAGCGACAACAATGTGAGTTGCGATCTCATGGCCAAGTTTTCTTCTGCTACGATAATTATTTGCTGATGCATCATAGCGTGTCCTGCATAAAAATATTCTTCTGGCTGCGTTAGGAATTAACAATTTGGAGATATAATCCGCCAAATATAGGCATATGTACAAATATGAAGTTCGTTCTGAGGGGGCGGTCCTTTACTGGCCACAAAACGGCGCAAGTTGTTAAGTTACTGACATTTGACGTTGCTGCCATAAGACGTTTAGGTTACTGAGGCAGATTCAGATACAAGACAAATTCTGTCAGATGAGCTGCATTTGCATCTTGGCAATAAAGATTTCTTTACGACTTAACGACGTGTTTGCAAAGACACATATACAGAAACCGAAACACATTTTATTTCAAAACCAATACGTTTATTTGACAACAACATTGATCTCAAAAATGTTTTAGCCCGCTAAGAGATACGATGGATAAATTCATGATAAGCTAAGTAAGATTATAAAAGTTTAACTGTATGGAACATTTCATACAGAGTCTGCTAGAAAAGCTTTAAAAAATCAGAGACGAAAATAGCTTGCATGCCAAATAACCTAGAAAAATATTTATCTTTCTCATTTGGGGAAGTGCGTTTCATCGACCGCCTGCAATTCATGAATTCTTCACTTAAGAAGCTAGTCAAGAACACGAAAATGAACATGTACATTGCAGAAGATTTTTCCAGCGACAAGCTTAGTTATCTGTTCGAATACATGACATCATGGGAGAAATTTGATGAGACCACTCTGCCAGCAAAGGAAGAATTCTACAGTATGTTAGACTGTTGATAAGGACTACGCCCATGCGGCAGATGTTTGGAATCAAATTTGATATGAAGTGTCTTGGCGAATATCATGATCTGTATTCGAAAACGGACGTGTTTTTGCTGGAAGATGTACTTGAGAATTTTCGTGACCTCTGAATGTCGTATGGATCCTTCTTGCCCAACTCTATAGTTGGAAGCTGACACAAGTTCAACTGGAGTTGCAAACAGACATGCATTATTTTATCAAGAAAGGAATCGGAGGTGGAAATAATATCTTTTGATGTCTGGCACTCGAAAATAAACCTGTGCGCACTTAGTACCTTTGGACATCTATGCTAGCTATTGAAAAGAGGGAGTGGGCATTGTTGTTAGAAATTTTGCGAGAATTTTATGACACAAGATATGCTTGATATCTCCGGCTTCGTTCGACTCATATAGGTTGTAGGAACGATGCTTTCTCCAAACCGTAATATATAAAGTTGATATAAGACAACATAAAATGTAAACTTTTCGTAGGTAGTATATGAAAGGCGGCTATTGGCAACATTAATATGCGGTCATATACGCCTGAAAAACAAAATGTGTGCAGAAATACAGTCTGGGATTGACTATTAACCCAGCTAAATCGTTCCTCACCAGATATGGCACATCCGGGATACACCTGCGCCCGATGGGTAGTTTGAACGAGCAGCAGAGGAGGTGAACAGACCACTTGTCTGAATCGTCATTTGTCTAAAAAATAAAGGTTCCTACGAAGGCTGAAAATAATGTCGATAACGCTAAACCAAAGCCTCTAACTGACCGAGATTTTCTCTAATTGGGTTAGCTTATCTCGTTACTTCATCTCCGACTCTTTGTTTTGTGTTTTGTTTATTCGCCGGGTCACTTAATATTGGTCGTTCACCTCCTCTGCTGCTGTAAATTAAACATCCAGTATAAATATTATCAATATGAATATTGGAGAACCACACTCAGCTAAATTAGCTCGAGAGCGATTAGAGGCAATTAATAAATATTTACCTGTCCGTGATTCTGTCAAGCAACAATTACAATCACGTCAGGAATCTCAAGTTGAATTTGCAGAGGATACAAAACAATTATTTAAACCTATTACAGAAGCCACTAAAGGTCTTCTTCCTACGTTAGAGAAGACCGCTGAAGCAACTGGAAAAATAGCAGAAAGAACTAAAAAAACAACAAAGATTTTACGAGAACTTCCGGTTGAAATAGCTGCCGCGTTACCACTACCGAATGAACAATATGATGATGAACAACCGATTGCAGAACAACCAAAATTAATAGCAGCTAAAAGTAGAATTAGTTTTTTACATAAGCTTTCCGAAACAGGGGTTGAAAAAATTAAATCTGTTAAAGACATAGATGAATTAGCTGAACTAGCTGTTAATAGTTATTCAAAACGGAAGGGTTATCTAAAACCCGAATACGGCGGTGAATATATAAATGAAGAAAATTGGGAAAAGTGGTTATATCGTGCGTACACTGGTAAAAAACGAATTCGACGTAATGATAAAGAATACCCTATCTATATTGATAGTATAAACAAATATAAATCATCGAAAGTACTTCCAGAGCGACAAATGGAAATTGGAGCGTTAGAACGAATGTTTGAAGAGGGACGAGCAGGGATAACAGAACAAAAACGAGAAGAAGAAGAGAGAATGTTGGAACAAGAAAAAAAAACGGAGAAAAAAACAACAAGAGGAATATGAGAAAAGACAAGAGGAGTTAAAAGTATGGAAAGAGAAGCAGGAAGCAGAACGCCAAAGAAAACTAGAAGAACTTCGAGGAAGATTATCTTTATCACCTGGAGATGAAGATTCATTCGGCGCAACTGGAAGCGGTCTTACTACTCAAGGAAGCGGTTTTGTTATTTGCCCCAACAATATCCCTGCCGATGTTGAACGACTAGATATTCTAATTGGAGGAAAACGAGCTGGTAATAATTCTCCAGAAATAATTAATGAAGCAGCTGATATCTGTAAACGATTATTTACAGGCGGTATCATGGATATTAATGTGTATCGATCCCTCATTAATGAAATCGCCGATGACTACCACAGTGATTAAATATAATTAGATACAGTTACTATAATAAAATGATCGTATATAATACTCAACGTGGACCAGCCATGGTCAGGGTAATAAATTCACGATTACCAGTATACAAAACGACCTACGGAGATGGACTAGGTGATGTTGTTCAGAGTCTATTTAGAAGGATAGCCCCAAAAGCAATACCGATTGCAAAGCAACTGGGAATGAAAGCTATTGATGTTGTTCGTGAAAAAGGTATTGGTGCTGTTGGTGATGTTACTAGTATAGCATTTTCAGCAATTAAAGATAGACTAGCACGATTAATACGACGAAAACCTCAGCCACCAGTGAAACTGGCTAGCACTGAAACAATGCCTGCAAATATTAGTAAAATAATAAATCAAGCTGCTAATCAAAAACTAGCAGAGTTGGCTAGTGTACCAATGTCAGAAAAAGAAAAAAATATAACCGCTAGTCTGATAGCAGGAAGTGGTCTTCGTGTTAGACAATAATAAATATAATAAAGATGTTCAAACGTATATCTGATCCTGCATTCGACATGGACGCACCAGTTCTTAAAGATGAGTCTGTGCGTGATTATCAATATTATTCTTATGATGCACGAATTCCAGATCAGCGTGGACGAATTGAACTTCAATTTCAAGATACAAGTAGGTATTTCTTACCTGCTGAGGCATATATTGAAGCAGAGGGTAGACTTTTAAAAGCAGATAATACAGATTATGGAATTGGTGATTGATTTGGTTCTGTTAATAACGGTATTATGGCGTTATTCGATAGCGCTACGTACATGATTGATGGAAAAAATATTGAATCAATTCAAAAAGATGTTGATGTTGCAACAACAATACTTGGTCTGGCTAGATACAGCGATGATTATTCAAGATCGGCTGTACATCAATGATGTTTGCGAAGGACACAACCGATCAGCCCAAGCATAGGAATGTAACATTAAATGCAGCTGGGGACGGGGTTGTATCAATGAATGAAAATTTCAACTTGGGATTCGCGTCGCGTCGAGCAATGCTTGGCAAAGATGAAAGGTTTTCATGTGCGATTCCACTTTCACACATATTTGGATTTTGTAGAAATGTTAGAAAGGTTATTTTCGGAGCTAAGCATACAGTTGTACTTGTGCGAAAAGCAACCGATGATGATGCAATATGACGACCCGTCGGTGTTGATGCTGGTAAAGTAATTCTTACAAAACTTCCATTGTGGATGCCAGTAATGACTCCATCAATATCTGAAGAACAAAGATTAATTTCTTTTATGGATCAAGGTGGTAAATCGAAGTTATCATGGTTAACAATGACCACAGATGCTATCCAGAGTAACATTAATGGTTTATTCACATGGCAAATAGTTTCTCAGCAAGGAATAGCCGCACCACGACATATATTTATTGCATTTCAAGATGTTGCACGAGTAAATGATCAAACGCACAGTATTATGATATTTGACAATCTTGGTGTTTCTGAGGTTTCGTTAAGAATAAATGGACATCAAGAACCATCCGAGGATATTTTATTAAATTTTCAACAAAACAGTGTTGCACGTGCATATCATCGTCTTATGTCGTTCATGGGACGTGATCAAAATGTTGATACTGGTTTACAAATATCACAGCGAGATTTTACAACGCTGTATCCGATTTATTACTTTTCGCTGGAGCATTTAGATTTGTTTAGACAATCTGTTGTTGACATACATTTTCGAGCTCGTGTGACAAGAGGAGTTATTGCTAATTACAGAGCAATCGCTGTTATACTCAGCGATAAATCAATGTTACTTGAAGGTGTTGGTGGTCGCATGAGAGTCGTTGATGCTCCAGTAGAAAACATGTAATTAGATCGCTCATAATATTATAATGTCATATAATCACGTTAATGTCAGTCTGACTCCTGGTCAGATTAAAAAGCTACAATCAGCATCAAAAAATAACTGTGGATTAAAAATATCGCTAAAAAGAGAACAAATGAGTGGTGCAAATAACTTATCGTTGACCGAGCGTCAGTTCAGAAACTTCAGTGAAGCCAAAAAATCAAATAAAGGTATAAAACTTAATCTTTCTGCGGGCGCCATTAAAGATATTGTTAAATCTGGCGGAATTTTTCCACTTCTTGCAGCTATACCAGCATTAATAGCCGCTGCAGCCCCAGCTGTTGCAAAGGCAGCTGCATTAGGCGCTGTTGGAACCGCTGCTGGAATGGCATTAAAGAAAGCAACAGGTCAAAGAAATAAAAACCTCCAAAAAAAAGGGAAGGGGTCTAAGGTTGCCAGGGAACCCATATTCATGGTACGGAAAGGGTCTAAGACTTCCCGGGACAGTTCAGTGATTCTGCCCATGTCCAATTTTGATTTACTTGATGCTGCTAAAAAATTAAAAATAAAAAACTTCAGAGGTGTTTTTATGCGTGATCAATTACCAAAAGAACCAAATAATATTGAAACTGGTATTATTAATCTCGATAAAAACTCTCGTCCGGGCACTCATTGGGTTGGATATGCAATTGATCCACGTGGAATTATTTATTTTGATTCATATGGACTAGCGCCACCAAAAGAATTTTTAAAATATGTTAGCAGCATGCAAAGTATTCCAATCTGGTATTCAACGCTACCAACACAAACATTAACTGATCCGCCAATATGTGGTCGTGAAGTACTCGCTGTACTTGATGCTGTATCAAAATCAACAACGCCACCTCATAAAGTCGTGCATGAATATACTACGTTGTCACATTTAAACAGACATTAGTAAATATAATGGTAGATATTTACGGAAGATCTTCTCGTGGTAAAGCTCAGCAGCAAGGTGATTTATCTAAATATGCAACTCTTGACCAGCTCAGAAATGAAATCGATGATTTTATTAAACATTACAAGTGTGGATCAAAATGAAGTCGTTGTTTTTCAGGATAAACAAGGACGATTAAAGACAAGTAATACACAACTGCCAGATGTACTCATACGAATTCCTACCGCGGTTGTTGATAATATCGTTACTTTTACTGATCAAGGTAAAATACAAGATTCCGGCAAGTCAGTCAACGATTATATTAAGAAAGCTGGTGATTCATTCACGGGTTACATTATCATGAATCGAAATAAAATTATAGACCTTGGAAACCCAACCGCAGATACAGACGCCGCAACAAAAAAATATGTCGATGATCAAGAATCTAAGTACGTATTAGCCAACGGCGGTATAATGCGTGCATTTCTCAACATGAATAATAATGGTATTAATAATCTCAGAACACCAGAATATGATTTTGATGCTGCAACGAAGAAATATGTAGACGATAAGGAAATTCCTATGACAACTTCGTTAGCTACAATCAATGATGAAATGACCACAATTAATACAAATTTTACTAGACATGTACAAACGTTTTTAAAATTTCGTAGAAACATAAACAAATCTGTACATGAATTTTTTGGCGATCCACCAATCGTTGATATCAAACTCGCCGACGTTAACACGAAACTCAACGACATTGTCAGTGGAATTCCTAACATTGTTCAAAAAACTAATCTGATTAAAATTCCACATAAACAAATTAACAATATCGTGTACACAGTAGCATCGGGATCATCAACATGGACACCACAAAATAACAGTCTCGAACATACCGCAGAAGTAACTGGGTTATACAGGCTGTCCATGTACGGTTTGGAAATTACTGCGGCCACTTCATCATCACCGAATGTACATTATAATCCTCTACTGGTGATGCTAAATAAGAACACCAAAGAAATATTTACGTTGACATCAACGGAAATCCCCCCGAGACGTTACTGGTGGTGTCTGGAATTCGTAGCTGAAACTCCTTAATTAATTACTTAACGTCATTAAATAATAATGAATCAAACCCTAGTGACGGAGTCACTTATCGACGTTCAACGTCACAGATACAATCAAATATGTAGGTGTCAGATTGAATTAAAAAATATTATCGACGATTATACAGTAAAAGTAAAAAAAATATCGCAGACGTATGGTTGTTATTGATATAATTGTTTACTCAGTTTCTGCTATTATTGCTGGAACCGGATTATTATTATCAACAATAACAATGACGGCGCCTGCAGTTGTAACAATTATCGTTTCAACTTCAACGACTATCGCAGGCGTTCTCAGTATTATAGCTAAGAAGATAGCTACATGTACAAATGATAAATTACACGAGTATATAGTAAAATTACATAGAGCAACAACAGCTTATTCTACATTATCGTCATATATTTCTTCGTACCTCAGCGATGGTAAAATATCTGATGAGGAGTTTGCAACGATAATGAAAACCTATGACGAAGCATTCAGAATTGCTAGCGATTCTAGTGACAAAGTCACTCACAATAGCCAAGGCGAAAAAGCGGAGAATTAAATAATAACAATAATAATAATGACTGAGTCCTCGACAGCGTCAAGAGAATTACTTCAACAGATCGTCACTAATACAGCACCGTCAAAAACTACTATGATATCATTAAGTTCGACCAATCCTGAGTTTAGCGTTAACTTTCCAACTGCAATTCCAGCAAAAGAAATAGCCCTAGCACAATTACGAGTTTATCATAGCTGGCCAAATATTAGATCAAAACCATTCGGTGGACTACATCCAAATAATTCATTAGTGTTTGCAAATAAGAATAAACCTGATGGAACTCCTGATTGGCAAGTAGTTAGTATTCCAACGGGCAGTTATCAAATAGAACAGATTAATGATGAGTTTCAACGCAGAATTAAATCTATTACAGGAAAAGAATCAAAAATAGCAATTACTGCTTATGAACCAACATTATCAGCAGCGATTGAAATAAATTCTCCTGATTATTCTGTAGATATTTATCAAAGTTCGATTAGATCCGTGTTAGGCTGGCCAGATATTCCACCAGTTTATCAAGGACCACCAGAATCACAACGATCTGATTTCGTTACAGATAAAAGTATATTTATAAAACTTCCAGAATATCGAAAAAGTGGTAAATATCCATTTTACAAAGAAGAAGGACTTGAAAAACTTGCAGATCAGTGTACACAACATTTTTTGGATATATCTGTAAGTAAAAAAAATAAAAGAGAATATTTGATAACAATTAATGTTGAGCAAATTAATGATGTTTTTAATCCAATCAAATCTGAGTATGAACGTGTACTTAATAATCTACGAAATTTATTTTCAAGCATTAACATTTCCTACAACGATGATTTAAAAAATCAGATAATTGAAACAATACAACATTTAAATCAAGTTGCATCAAACATAGAATATACAAATAGGGTTTTTACTGAGAGAGAGAGAGAAAAGATTAATGGATTCAGGTATCAATGCTTATTTTAGGGGTTATATAGTTAATGGAGACGACCCAGTTCAGCGTATGCATGATAAAAAGTTATTTAAAACAGTATTGCTTAAATTTTATGGAATTACAGAAGAACAATTACCAACATTTACAATTCCAGGATATAATCATAATGAAATGAAGAAATCAGTTAATGATCTTATTGATGAACACTTTAAAAGAATATATGATTCATGGAGAAAATTAATCCTGACACCAACCATTCTTAAATATAATAATGATCCACACGGTGGAGGCCGTCATATTTCTCCTGGCATTGTTAATATAACATCAACGATCGCAGTCAATCTAGTATGTGACGTAATTGATGGCAGCTATCAAGTAGATCTTCAAAAATCCACTCAAGCTCAACAAGGATATATATTATATTCATTCAGTCCTCAAGCGCCCCCTGGGTGGTTAATTGTATCTGAGCCAATTAATCCAGTTTATTTACGTGTACATAATCCGCTATTATCAAGGATGCATTTCAAGCTTACTGACCAGGCTGGACACCTGTTAGATCTAAGACAAGAATGACTGAATTTTAATCTATATGTACGCTCGTAGAACGTCCGAGTAAATATTCCCTGATATAATCAGAGGGAAAAAAAAATCTGATTCTGAAATAATATATTATTTTTTTACTGATTTTTCATAATCTGATTGGCTAAATGGTACTCTGATTAGTGAAATGGTTACAAATTTCTCGATCTGATGGGTTAAACAGTGCTCTGATTAATGAAATGGTTACAAATTCTTTAATCTGATGGGTTAAACAGTACTCAAAATCATTAAAATCTGAATAATAATCAATTCCTATTGAGGCAATTGTACATATAATGAAGCGAGATAACTCTGTACTCTCTGTAGAGTAAATTAAGCAATCATCTCCCCCCGTCGCTGCGTCAATTCATAAGACCACGAAGATATTTTGTTTTCTTTAATTATTTAACGATTTATTTGTTCTCCGTTAGCAGTTAGCTGTCACTGGAGCAGTAATTTGTAATAGAAAAGGATATTTATGCACCTTTTGACTCTGATGACTTTAAATCACGTCGGTTTATGCAAGTGCGTAATTTCAAATCAGAGTTATTTTTAGCTCTTATAACACAACTGTATACATGTATTTTAACTTAACGAACGGATAACTTATACAGAAAATGTAATGTGCGATTATTTTATGAATTGTGTTTGTAAATTAAAGTAAATCTACGCTACAGTTCTACAATAACTGATTTTATTCTCTACGCATGTTATATATAAGTACAAGGTATATATATATAAAAAAGGTGTGGCATGTTATATTGATCTGAATGTACTCTTGAACTTCCCGACTTCCTGTGTAGAATTATCATATTTTATAAATTGTGTTTGTAAATTGAAGTAAATCTACGCTACAGTTCTACAATAATTGTAATTTTATTCAGCATATACTGCTCGCATGTAAATTGCCTGCTTATTCAGTGTTGGGTTAACTATATAATAATTTTAAAACGTCTATATGTATGAATCGGAAAAATGGAGCAGTGCTATAGCGTTGGACTATGATACTGACGGCCGTGGTTCGATTCCTGTGGCTGACGAGTGTCGACAGTATTCGGAACGATGCCATTTTATATATAAGGTTGGGGCGCGAAGCACAGCTCTAACGAATTCAATACCCCCTCATCACGTTAAACAATGTGGTGAGTGCGTTTTGCACTTACCCCGGGGTCTGATTTGGTAGGGGGGTTATTGAATTCGCAACGCCTAGACAGTCCTCTGAATCTCTAAAATTTCGTTTCGTTTAGCGATTCGCCGTGGGATGTGTCTATGCAAAAGCTCCCTAAAATAATCAGTAGCATGCCTGAGCTCTCTACCTCATTGAAGAACCCCATAAAGAAACATTCAGAAAGAATGCTAGCCAATAGAAACAGGACATGGGGTGCCAATAACGGTCATAACAAATACATCATCATGCAAAGGACCCATGAAAGGCACAAAGGCTATTAGGGGGCCCAGTGACGGGTAACCGCTTATGATGCTACTGATTATTTTTGATATTTTTAATAATATATTTAACATAATAATTATATAACATAATAATAATTATATACAAAAACCAAGTCAGTCAACCTAACATAAAATAATAATATATACAAAAGACAAAGTCAGTCTACTTTAAAACCTGAAAGGTCAAAGGTCAAGTTCAAGGTCAAGGGTCAAGGTCAATGTCAAGGTCAAAAGTCAAAGTTAAAAACTTGAATGTCAATTATTTTTTATTTTAAAGAAATATTTATATATATAATGAACTATGAAAATATTAATGATATTATTTGTGCTATTGAAAAATTAAAACATGACGGAATAAAGATATCTGATAATCTTGATCCTCAGAAAATTATGTGTGATTTTGAATCATTACAACAACAAAAATTCGAGAATAAATACACATTGCCATCTAATTATAGATTCGTGAAATTAATTTATCAATCTATATTAGAATTCTTGGCAATGGTAAACGACACACAGGTGAAGCTATTTGCACCTCTTGCACGTTCAATCGAAAAGATTAGATCCGAATTGTCTCACGAGTACGAAAGAAAAAAGATTGTGGACAATCGTGTAATGCAATTGAGAGAGATTATGTTATTTGATTCTGTCAAAGGTGAAACAAGTGACACTGAGAGCAGCGACAGTGAAGGTGGACCCTTGACTGTGGTGATAGCTAAACAAAACCCTTGGCAAAATCGACAGAGTCGAACTATACAGTAAAAAAAATATTTATTTATTCTGGGGGTTTTTTTGTATTTTAAATACCATTGACTCACCTACAGAGTTATATCGTTTCATTATCTGACACAGTGGGGATATACTGAAATATAATCAGCTGATCATATTTTATTGAATATGTAGATTTTTGTATATTATCTGCGACATGTTTTACTGAAGCAGGATTGATACCAAAATATTTGGCGGCTGCATTTATTGATGGAAAAGTTATTTCTTGGCCTGTCTGTATATTTACAGACCTAATAACCCTTGCGTTCTTATAATAATTATTAACGCCATTTTTTCCAAACTTGCAATTCTGACTTTGTGCAACAATTCGTAAATTATTTAAGGAGTTATCAAGTTTATTACCATTGATGTGATCAATTACAAATCCGTTTTTAATCAATCCAAAATAACATTCATAGATGAATTTATGTGTTAAATAATGGTTTTTCCCAGCACGGAATTTAAGATAACCAGTATTAATGATATTACCGACTGGTTTTTTTTAATCGACAGTGCCTGATAACACCATCTCGAGATGCTTCATAATTTTTAATTATAGGATGCGTTACAAATTCTTTTTGCTCCATTTATATAATAATATTATTTGGCTAAATCATTATTTTGAAATCTAGCGAGATAATCTTCTGCGGTTTTTATATGAGATTTACCTGACAATGTGAGGGTATTATTTTTTTATCATAGTATCGTTTTAGTTCTCTATATTTTTTACCGCCGCATTTTACACACAACTGAGTTTTTCCTCTGACTCCAACACCACACTGCACACACCGTTTTGGTCCTAGACTACCATTTCTAACACTTTGCATATGGTAGCCACAGAATTTATTTACACATGCTTTGTTACAAGGAGAAGTATATCCGATCATAAGAAAGTTACATCGATTCTTTGTTTGAATCATTATATATTTGCTAAAATTCAATTTAAATATATATTTGTCTTAATTATTATAATGGAGGAATTATCCGCAATTGAACCTTCCGCCGTCTCAGCGGGAGCTAGATTTGATCTTGACAGACTACCAGAATATAAATTTAGTTCTTCGACGCAAGATCTGGCTTTAACAAATGAAGATGTAACCAAACGTATCCGTGAAGCCAAGAAGGATTTTCGTGACGATGGTGCGGCTCATGTGTGGTCAACATTCAGGATCGGAAATATTGTTGATACTATAATGAATGACAGACGAGGAAGAGAGATTATTAACCATCTTGATGTTCAAAGATATTTTATTTTAATAAAATTTATTGTAAGGACAGACGACGACACTTGGATTATCCGTGACAAATATGATCCTGTACGCATGCAGTCCGGAAATAATATTGTTCTCTTGAATAATAAATCCAAACCCGGAATACTAACTGGTATTGACAAACCATATTATGAACGAGCGTATCCTGTGACTGCGGTTGTCTATGCAATATATCCGCTGAATAATAAACCTAACGTTGCGGATCTCAAGCCGATGAGACTGTCAGAGTCAAGAATAAATTGTGTAGCTGAACGAGTTACAGAACACTTCACAAACGCAATACGTGGTAATGGTTTAACAGATTTACGACGTAAAAAAATAAATACGTGGGCAGAAGCAGTTAAAGATACTGGAGCATCTATTAAAGATGTTGCTGAGCTGGGAAAGATATTAAAATTTCCAATAACAGTGAAGACGTTAACCGGAGAGATTTTGTATAAATCGAAATATGAATCAAGAGGAGCTTCGATAAATATTATTGATCATAACGCACACGCATTGACTATGGCAGTAATAATATTTCCACAAGACAGAACGGTTAAATTTTATAATGGTCATATATTTGATTTTATCAGAAATATCAGTAAAAGTGACCCTGTATCTGTTTGGTTATTTCAAAGTTCAGAATATGATTATTACAATCAGTTTGTACGGCCTGGTGGGGATATTTATCGTACATGAAGAAATGAAAAATCTTGCATTAAAATATACTTCTGACGATGTCAAGGTTGGACAATTACTAAATAATTGTTTTACCGTTCCATCAGTTGCTGCTTACTTTGCTCAGGAGAAAAATTCATGGAAACCGACACGATCGGAATTTCTTGAAGATGTCCAGAAAAGTTGTATTGAATATGGGCACGGTGGATTATGGAATACTAAATACGATTATAGCGAAGTTATCTCAGTTGATATGGTAGCATGTTATCCTGGAAGTTTTCTTGGATACGGAGAGTGTTCTGAATACTTTAAGCGATTTGGACATCCATCGCATGAGATGACCAGAGTTGCGATAAACGGACCCTTACCAGATTTTGACTTAACCGGATTCGTATATCTAGAATCATTCGAGTTTACAGAAAATCTCCATCCGATTACTTATGCTTGGTTTGGAAAACATTTTTTAGAAAAATGTTGGGTTCCAATAGTACTATTACGATATATGCTTGATGCTGGAGTTTTAATATCATTGAAGGTAAATGAAGCGATTATATCGTATCGTCCACAGAAACAAGTTTGGTTACCAGAACCGGACAGATTTAATATTCATGATGCCAGGAAAGAATTTCCTGATCTTAACGAAGATGACATTGTTAAAATATCTAAATGCAGGAAAGAAAGCGATGAGAAACTTGCAAAAGATCTTGGTAGAAAGATAATCGGTAAATTTACACAAGGAGGATCATATGATCATAAACGACACTGTACAAGATTAATTATGGACGATGCTGAACTCGATTTTATAATCGCTGATACAACGGAAAAAAAAACACATTATTAAATCGAAGTAATGCTTATTTATCAGACGGAACCAAACTAGGTACAATTGTAAGCTATATTGATGGTGACTCACCGCAGTTTACTCATTTAAGATCTTCAATGCTAGCCTACGTTCCGATAAATCTACTGTCTATGATAAATAGATTTCCTCGTTACGCTGTCAGAGTTGCTACGGATTCGTTTTATATACATAAAAAATATACGGATTTGTTAAAACCGCTACTTGGTAATGGTGAATGGGGATCATGGAGAATAAAACAAGAAAATATACTTAGTTATTCTGAATCTGCCGACGTTGAAATTAAGGAAATATATTACAAAAATAATCAAATATCAGAATTGTCATCAGCACCATCTGTATATGATCCTGTGGCTAGACATAAGACTGTTTATCTTAATGGATGTGGTGGTTCAGGTAAAACAACTCGTGCGATTAAATTATTCCTGAACAACCATTCAGATATAATTGTTTTGACACCGACACATAACTCGCCAGAGAAATAAAAGAACGAGGAGTAAAATCATGTACATATCATAGTTTCTTCAGATGGTGCGGAGACACATGGACTTCTGAGCGAATGGGTGAAAAATATATACCTAAGTATATTATCTGGGACGAGATAGACACGGTATTGTTGGAAATAGTAAAAATATTCCTTGAATGGTTATTGACTAAAAATACTGCTGTAATAATGTGTGGCGATCATGGTCAACCACCACCCTTTATTGGACAGTCTCCACATGAATGACTGAAGAATAATGTAGATTACTACGAAGAAATAACTGATGACCATAGAACTGTTGATGAACCGCTGAAAGAACTTAAAAGGTTAATCAGACTACAGCAAGATAAAATACAGTGTGAGATAATGCGTAAAGTTATTCCAGAAGCTACTATGAATAATTTTTTAAATTTAAGGAGACCTGCTGATTTGATAGTCGCAAGTAGAAAAATAGTTCGTGATGAACTGTAAGAGAAATTATTTCTGTTACATAAAGAAAAGTTTTCAAATCTACCTGTACCAGTATGTTATCGCCCAGCAGATACTCGACAACAGAACATTGAAGCAGAAATTCCTGGTGGTGGGATACAAAATCTTGTCTTGAATGATATTGTTTTGGTTGCTGTTGATGTTGTTGAGAGTGCGTTGAGCATGGATAAATCTCCGTGGACGTTAGAATACGCTATAACGATTCACTCGTCACAGGGATTAACTATTTCTGATACAAATATTTGGCTTGTCGATGACAGAATCGAGTGGTCAAATTTAGTCTATCTCGCAGTATCTGGAGTCAGAAGAATATCTCAACTACATAGGGTTATTATGAATTTTACAGAAAATAATGATCAAACTGTTAGCAATGACGTAATAAGAAAAAACTATCTGGTTATAAGCAATGTGACAAAAAAAATCAGCGTGACTTTGATATTGATACTGAATCTATTATAACACTAAAATAACGACAGAATAATAATTGTGCAAGCTGTAACGCAGTAATGTTATGGAAATATTCGAATAATAATCCAAGACAATTTACCGTAGATAGAATTAATAGTGATCTTGGTCATACACGTGATAATGTGATGCTGACATGTCTCGAATGTAATCGACGTAGAGGTGCTAGTTTACATAAGTGAAGGTGGTGGTAATTGTGTGTCCTCAGGAATTACTTATAATTGTTCACGTACAAATCCACGTTGAGGGGCGGTTGAATCTAGTCTGTAGATTGCAGGTCTACCTGTGGATCTAACCACGCTAGAAATTGTATGTGTAGTCACACTCCAGATAGGATCAGTTGCTCTTTTTTTTACCACCTTCAAGTTCACTAGGTTCATATCAATATCTTACAGTTACATTACCTAATACTGATTGAGAGGAAGATTCACGTCGGTGTATTGGTATATATTTTTTTTGTGATCGCATTAGAAGGTTTCATGGAAGTTGCACGAGTAATTTCATTATTCAAAGCAGCTATCACACTTGGTAACCTTGCAACCCATTCACGAGATCTCTCCCCGGACTTAAAGTCAGTGGATATTTCCCTTGCATATTGATATCCAAATAACCGCTCAGCAAGTGTTCGATTAAATCGTTCAACGATTGCCTGATCACGATGAATTTCAGTGTGTCTTCGTCTGATTTTAACGTTATGTTTTTTCATCAACGGTAATACTGCACCAAGAAATTCTTTGCCAGGATCAACTTGTAATAATTGTGGCCATCGTAGACCACCACGTTGATAAATTCGCTCAAACGCAGATGCAGCTTCAGATGCTGTCTTTGTTGATAATGGTTCCGCTTCTTTATATCTACTTGCAACGTCAACGACAGTTAACGCGTATTTGTACGTGCGTGATTGACGTCTGCTAGTTTTCATGGTGTCATGTGGTAAAAATAAAATATCTGCTTGATGAACTTCATTAGGGGTGCTGACATAAAAATGTGCGTACTGAATTTTTTTAGGTGTTGGTAGATAAATTTGCCATATTGCCTGTCGTGCTAACCACGCTGCAGCAACAGAACGTGAGACTTTTGCAGCTTCAGCAAGTTTACTAATAGCTGCTCTGCCCTTCCAATATCCTCTTGGGCTATAATAAACAGATTCCATTATAACAGTTATATAATTAATTACCAGCCCCTAGCATTATTTTACCTTTCATAGCAGATTTTACTAGAAAACTAGCGAGTTTTTCTCTGAGAGATTTATTGGGTATAGAATTTAACGCATGAATCAATTTCACATCTGTAAGATGCCGTTGTTGTAAATCTTTACTTTTGTAAGCAACATCATGAACATGACACGCTTGATCAATCTTATTTATTGGATACTCTCCTGGTCTTGGTTGATCTTGATCATCAAGTCGGATATCAAGTCGAGTTCCAGGACCACAATAATTATATCGAGGAAGATGTTTCTCACCGGGGTATTTAGCCCATGGAGCTCCTGGTAATTTCCCTAATGAAGCAGCGATATCTCCACCGTTGACTGACAAGTCAAGAGGAATAAATTTATATTTTCTTGTGCCACATTTTACACATTTGCCTGTAATTGCACGTCTTTTATTTTTGTTGTTATTGTTGTTAATCCAGTGGTGGACGTGGGTGCTCTGCATCGAACACAATATAAATTCGTATTATTTATTATTATGGATATAACTGACTTCTCAGCGACACGAAAACAAGAACCAGTAAGGCACCATCCAGCACTACCAAATTATATTAGAATGATTATAATAGGCCCATCTGGACCTTGTAAGACACAATTATTACTTAATCTGATAATGAGATGGCTCAAGTGGGATAAATTATATTTGGTAGCACCATCTGTAGATGATCAACGATGTTACGAAGCACTTAAAGATTTTAATGAAAATGCAAAATTGCTGAATGAAGACGGCAATGATGTTGTTGATTTTATTACCGATATTGATGAAGCTCCATCTGTAGATGACCTAGATGGATTTATTAATAACCTCGTAGTATATGACGATATTATGTTAGATAAACAATCAAATCCAGCTCGGATATTTTCCAGAGGCAGACATAAAAATACTGACGTGATTGATGTTACTCAGCGATATACACAAATACCTAAAGTGAGCAGAGATAACTGCAATATTTTAGTCGTGTTTAATGGAGTAGATAATTATACCTTACAAAATATTTATTATACTTGGTGTTCAGGGGATATGGACATGATCAAGTTTAAAAACTTCTTTTCAAAAGCACAAGCTGTTCCGTTCGGATTTATAACGATAAATTTACATGACCCAAGATCTAGATATCGTATAGGTCTTGATAAAATCTTGGTTAATTACAGCAGCAGAGGAGGTGAACGACCAATATTGAGTGACCCGGCGAGTAAACGAAACACAAAACAAAGAGTCGGAGATGAAGTAACGAGATAAGCTAACCCAATTAGAGAAAATCTCGGTCAATTAGAGGCTTTGGTTTAACGTTAAGACATATATTTTATTTTCTGTTCACAGTTCTCTTGTTTATTTATTTTCCATTTTTCTGCCTATTCATCCACCCATCCATTAACCACTTTTGTTTCCAGTGTAGAACTCCAGGACTGCACAAGATTTCTCTGAAACTTGGTATACATATTAGACTGGTAGTCCAAATGTGTTGTTTGCTATTCGCAATTCTTTAGTTGTCACCTTCCTGGCCATAAGGCCACTGGAATTTATGGCTTGTTGCTTTGTCATGCATCATCCATCATGTGTCCATTTACAATTGATATTTTAAAATACTTGATGAAAACCACAGGACCAGTTTTGACCAAATTTGCATAGACCATCCTGACACAAAGAGCTTTCAGATGTATACAAATGCAGAGATGCTGTCAAGGCACATGAGTGTGCAGATTGTGCAAAATGTGTATGAATTCATGCACTTGAAGAGCTGTGATGGTCAAGAACTATAGCAAATTAGTTCCAAGCCACACATATAAAAATAACTTTGCACAGTATACAGTTTTTATTTAACTAAAGTGCTTGTTGTGACATATGTCTTACTGTTCATATGTTTACACATCTGGGTACTTTGGCTTGACATAAGTGGTTGTTAAAGTAAATTTGATTGGCACATTGGGCCCTGGGACAAGCATTCTGTCATAGTTTTAACCTAAAGTATGGGCTACCTAGAAAACCCAGAATGGGGCTGACTCCAACATGGGCTCATCTTCAGATGATTTCATTCATGAATAACTGTAACTGACAGCAATGATGACAAAGATTTTTGATGTTTTAAAATATGTCAGTTTATTTGAGATGGAAAAGTGTTATTAGAATTATCAGAGGGTGATTTTAAACCTGAAAATGATGTTGAATGCTAGTCTGATGAATATGTATGATGGACAAAAACAAATGGCATGCCAGTCAAACCTCTGTTCGGCGGTGTTTTGAAATTAAATTGTAGAAAGAACAAAATATAAAGCCAAATTAAAATACAGGCAATTTAAAAATTGAGTGCTATTTTCATTTCTTTCTCAAACAATTCAGCATTGAGGGATCTTGTGCCACAAAACTATCTAGCACTCTGATATGTAAGATTAAGTGAATATGTAAGAATCGTAAAGAGACATTAAAAGGCAAGGATATTCATTTAATCAAAATAGCTCAGTCTAAACAAGCTGACTATGGCAATGATGGATGTAGAATCCCAATACAGCATTATGAAACTTGAGAAATCTGGCATAGTAGTCATCAAAGCAACAATTCAAGAAAGTGAAACTTTGGCAATGTATATGTTAGTAAAAAGAATATTCTTATTTTCAAGCAGAGATATTGAAGAGAGTATTTATGAGCTGTGGAAAATTGTGCATAACAACCATAAAGAACAGTTTCCCAACTTTTTCAAGCTGGCAATTGCTTTGGTGGCTTAAGTGGTTAGAGCGTTGATCTCAGATGCAGAAGGTCATGGGTTCAAACCCTGGCCAAGTCATACCAAAGACATACGAAAATGGTACTAACAGCTTTCTGGCTTGTCACTCAGCATTAAGAGGTTAGTATTAGGACTGGTCAGCCTAGTGTCAGGATAATGTGAATGGGTGGGACGTGATGCTACTTATCTGCGGTATGACTGGAAAATTGACGTTAAAAATCCAATTCACACACACTCACACGCTGTTCGAGCTAGCTAAACTAGGTATGCTTATGCCCCTTTAGACAGCAGACAGTGATTGGGATTCTCGGCTCAGAAAAAGTATTAATATATAGATAAGGAATTGATTAATCTCAGAAACCATCATCAATCTAATGTTTATACAGCTCGAGGAGGCAGCTTTTGAGATTTTGATTTAAATAGAGCTTTAACAGAATGGAGCAGTCAGAATGGCAGATTTTTGAGTGTTAAGTAAATATTGAAGTAGTAGGTTAATTGCCCATCTTAGGATGGGGGGGAAAAAAAGGAAACAAATTTTGGATGACCAAATTTAAAAGAAAGTTTGAACATAATAATACAAAAAGAGTATGCAAACTTTAGGATCCCGCCATGAGTTTCAAACTCAAGACCTCTTGTTTGGAGCCAGGCCATACAGATGTGGGTGTTTATATATAAGATGGCCATTTCCCACCCCCAACCCCTTTCTTTTTCCATTTTGTTTAGTTTTGGTGACTGAGGTGAGGGGAGATTCCCCCCTTTGGTAAAATCTTGGCATCATCTCTGCAAATGATGCTGATGAGCCAAATATGGTTATCATTGCTGATAATAGAAAAGCTGTTGTTGCAGAATAGAAAAACTTCTAAAATAAAATTGAACAAACTTGACAGAATGTATCCTGGCATAAAGACCTTTCTAGTTTGTGCAAATGATACTGATCTGTATTTAAATATGACTACTATGATTAAGGAAGAAACCTTTAACTGACATTTTTTTCCAAAAACACTAGGTAGCATTTGACCAAACTTGATCAAATGCATCCTTGTATGAAGACCTTTCAAACATATACAAATGATGCCAATCCATAATCAGATATGGCCATTACTGCTAAAAATAGAAAATTTATAAGTGACGTCTCAGATACTGTATTGAACTAAATTTGACAGGAAGTGTCCTGGCATAGCAGACTTTGAGTTTTGTACAAGTGATACTGATCTACTGTCAGAAATGGTCACCATTACTAAAAATCCTATACCTGCCACTTTGCCAATTAAATCAGTTGAATTTACCTGTGATGAGAACTCCCTAAGAATCACATTTGCAGTTGTGCTCAATTCTCCCCTTGTAGGAAATATTGTAAACAGATCTTAAAAAATAATTTTAGAATACACTATATATATAAACTTAAATAGTAAATTGTTTCAATGAGGACAATAATAAAACCTTAAGGATTAATTAAATAATCTGTAATTTGAAGCTGAAAAGAAAAATACAAACTATAAGTTCAACAAGTAATCTTTGGAATGAATGTGCTATATTGTATCCTTTTGCAAGACCTCTTCTTCTCATTGCCCAACAAAAACTAACCAAAGGCTGTAAATACCTACAAATGGTACTGCCATATTAAAATGTCTTTATTATTTGTTTTTATGTTATAACAAGTATTTTGCATTTTATATCAGTTCATATATTAAATGTCATTAACCACAAACTATTTTGAACTTTTGTTTTATATTTTAAATTTTTTGTCAAATATGCATTATGCATTTTGTTTGAAACGCTTAAAATTGACCATAATTGTTAATCAAAATATGTGGACCCTACAATTTTCCTTATCCCCATCTGATACAGATTTCATCCAAAGAAAAAAGGAATGAAAAAAATAACAAAATAATGATTTTCAGATTTTCTTAATGTTATGACCAAATTTTATTTGTTTAATAAGTAACACTTTTAGACCCCACACACATTAAGAATTCTACTATTTGTTCCAGTATCTTTTTGTGCCAACTGGAGTAGAAAGTTGGATTCAATAATGGCTACCTTTGAATACATTTTGCTCATTATGTTCAGATGAAATTAGACCAGATTATAAAATAATTAATTATAGATATTGCATATGTATCATACAACATCATGTTAGAGTAATTTACTGATAAGGTCCTATTGCAAAGAAATAAAATTAGGTCATTCAACTCACCAACGTCATTTTTTCTTCACCATCAAATTGGAAACGTGCATATTATTTGTGCCTAGTTGACAGTGTGGCAACTAAGTCCTCCAAATTTTTTTCCACTTTAGAGTTTTAGTACCTTATGAAGTTTGCTTTCACTAGCTTATGTTTAAGTCAGTTACCCAGGTGAGTAGCATTGGGCCCATTTGGACCTCTTGTTCTTCAGAGTTTGGTCTGTCCATCCTTCAGTTTTTCACACTTTCATTTTTGCAGTATCTTTTGAGTCATAGAATTTTCCACATTCAGTGTGTTTTTCTTACCATGGACAGAGAGTGTATTAAAAGTGGTACATAAGTTGAGATAGTGATGAACCATGGGGTACTTTGAGTCAATGTCAGTAAGCAACTGACTGGGGGAATATATAATCTCTAGATGACTCTTGTCATGGTTAGAAATGCAGATGTGAATTAATGTTGATATTTTTCAGGAGGATGTCCGATGGCTTGTTTTTGAAATGCTGTCGTCAAGTTGCTGAGAAAAACAGAGACATCCGGTTCAGGGAAATGTATTTAGATACACTCTGCCTGAATGTAAGAGAAGACCTATGCATTATCAATTATTCCTATAAATAAGGATGGTTGATTGGTTAGTTTAACAGTATTAATAACACATTATTGGCTTTATCATGCCAAGGAAATGGGAGCTAGGTGCTCTTCCCAAGGACAACCAAGGCAACCAACACAAGCTGGATTATCAGTGATATTTTACCAGTTAAGCTATTTTTAGCTCTGAATGGGGAAAGAAAAGTGTTTGCAGTGAATATGGCAAATATAATAAACAAAACTTGCACTTTTAGTGAAGCCCACAATTGTGCATGCTAGAACAGACCCTGGGTACCAGAAGGTCCAAGCCATAATGTAGATTTGTGAAATGTATCTTTACTTGGTTATAAGTAGAGTCCAACTGCAAAAAGTGTAGATTCTGATCTGCCATCACATAATGCACTGGCAGATCAGGGTCTGTGTTTGTATCCTACTAATTGCTCCTAACAAACTGCATAGACCCACATCTGCAAGGGCAGTATGTGATTGCCGATCTGGGTCTGTGAAGTTTGCAGTTGGACTATAAAGCTGTTATATTTGGTATCATTCCTTAGGTGTAAAAACCTCCCATTTTAAGTTTTACTCTAAAATTTGCAGAACTTAAAAATGGGGTTTTTTTTAAATTTTATTTCCCACATTTTACACATATTTGAATTTTCTTTACAACAGATAATTTCATATTACTGGATTATGTTTTATATGTGACCTGCAAGTAGGGGTGAAATGATTCATTAATATTTTTATTTTAACGATACACATACCAATACAGGTTGTGGAAAATTGATACAAAATTATACTTACCAAATGCAAGTTAGTTTAAAATTTAGCATTCGTCAGCAATTGTATTAGTCATTTGCCTTGTTGCTTTGTTATTCTTTAAATTGAGAATTCATCTCAGATAGCTGTCACAGGCGCATAGACCCATTTTTGTTAGTTAAAATGAAAGGATGTGACAGCACTCACTTGCCATCTACAGATTAACAAGTGACATTTGTAATATTACCACCCACCCACCCCACCAATTCCATACTAGCTGGATTAGCCAACTTGAATGCCCTTACAACCGGCCATACCTGCATGAAATAAATAGGAAGATGATTTATTTTTTCAGAAATTGCGAGTATAACATTCTGTATGTCTTCAATCTCTTGACAGACAAGACAAAACTAGTGTTGATGAGATTTGACCTTGAACTTGCCATTTATATGTCGCATGACATAAATGGTTGTTAAACTAAATTTGATTGGCACATTTTGCCCTGGAACAAGCTTTATGTTATGTAACTTGTACTTGCATCAAGGAAGTTTTACAAAATGTGTGTTTAAAATACGGGCTACCTAGAAAACCTAAAATGGCTGATTCCCAGCATGGTTCATCTTCAGATGAGGACTTTGTTTGGCAGATACTGGCTGATGATAGCTATGATGCCAATAACAGGGTTCCCGCGCGGGTCTGGAATTCTGGAAAAAGTCTTTAATTTGAAAATTGCTTTTCCAGGGCTTGAAAAGGTCTGGAAAAATTAAAAAATCACTAAAAAGTCTGGAAAGTATTAAATTTTCATTCAGAAACGTGACTGCTCTTGTCGGAAGTCTTTGGGCGTTACTGCAGAACGCAACATCTTAAGGCGAGTATAGCTGATAAATTCACGGGAGATGGCCACACAACTTTGACTGGTGTTTCCTGACTCGTTGAGGATTAATCTACCTTTTCCATTTCATGAATTATTTCAGTAATTTAAGTTTTGTGTTGTGCTAGTGAGTATTCATTTTAATTTTGTTGGATTTTATTTGATTTGACATTCTTGGACCGATCTTTTTGCTAGCAAGAACAGTAACTCTTTCTGGCATGTGGGTCTGTAAAAATGTAAATAATGGCAATAATACGGCATAAATTGAATTCATAAACACACAGAAACACATTTTATGACAAAGCGAACATTTACCAAGGAATTAGATGATACACACATGTTTTTATTTATTATACTAAATGTATTAAAAAATGTTGGGTACATTTTTTTTGTGTAGTGTATTTTCAATGTTAGGCTTGGACTTGTATTTACAAATGACGCGTGATATCTAGAGGCATTGGTAGGCCTATTTAATTTAAAATTTTACTGTTCAGTTTATGCTAAAAGTGGTAAAATTTAAATTATTTTGAAGAAAAGAAAACCAATTCATTGCATATATTGTGAATATCAATCTATTCTGAATATTGACATTATAAAGAACAAACAATCGATCTGTACATATCACTTTTATTTAAAAAATAAAATAATCATAAATATTTCGTGAGAACTCTGTGCCATTTCCTCCTCTCGCACTTTCTGATTTCAGAATTTAATACTACTTCTTGAACTGTATGATATTGCTCAAAATCAATCAGAATTATTAAGAAACTACAAAAAATTTACACCCAAAATTCAGTGTTGCACCATACACACTTTATACCATTGAAATCCAGATTTACTGTAATAATAAATTATTGGAAAAGCTGTACAATATGAAAGAGTGAATGAGGAATTTTTCAAGAATTTTCTTTTGTAGAATTGTGGAAGTATTCAGTGTAAGTTATTTTTCAATTTATTTATTTTATGTCATTATTTTTAAAGATAAAAAAATTGACCAAAACTATCTTATAATAATTTAATTCTGAAGTGACAATTTCTATTACCAAATTGTGATTTCAGATGAACATACACGTGTACAAGAATATTGTAATAATTGTGCACTGTTTTAAGAGTAAGATATAATTTCAACTTTTGTATGACTCATCATTAGGGTATTTTATGAAAAAAAAAAATGATTGTGGGAGGTCACCTAAACAAGGCACAGAAAGGCGTTAAGAAATACCAGAAACAAAGAAAAAGTATTATTTATTATTAAAGCTGAATGTTCACAAAATATTTCTATATTGAATTACCATATATAAGAAATATGCAAATTTCTGGATGAAATAACCATGAGGTTAAGATTTTGCAAAAAGTGACCAAAGACCAATATTAAAATAGTGGATGGTGCATGTGTTTGGATGCATGGTGTGAATTTATTTGAAACAGTATCATAATGATGAGGTCAATTTTGAATTCTCTACACACAAATTATGCATAAAACATTAAATTTTAAGAGCAACGTATAATTTCAACATATGTATGACTAAAGAATACAGTATTTCATACATGGTGGGGGGCCACTTGATACAAATGCACAGAAAGGCTTCTGAAGTACCTGGAACACAGGAAAAGTCTATTTATTCTTATAGCTGAATGTTCACCCGACATTTCTGTATATACCCATGTGTAAGAAATATGCAAATGTCAGCTTAAAATAACATGACGTCAGGATTTTGCAAGTGACCAAGAAAAATATTAAAAATGGTGGACGGTGTATGTGTTTCAATGCTTCCTGAGAATTTATCGGAGAAGATATCATGAAGAGGAGTTCAGATTTAGATTCAGCACACTCAAATTATGCAGGAAACATTCCATTTTTATTTATTCAAAAATTCTGAAAATTTCATCCCCTTTGCTATCATTACCGATTAGGTTAATAAACTTGTCACATGGTTAGGTCTGGAAATTTTTAATTTTTGGTCTGGAAAAGGTCTTAAATCATTTTATAACTTTGTGGCAGGAACCCTGCAATAATTTTTAAAGTTATGAAGTATATCAGATTAATGGAGCTGGGAAAAGTGTTAATGGAGATACCAATGTTGGTTTTTTGGCCCGAAAATGGTGTTAATTATCCAGTCCATTGTACATGCAGGATGAACAAAAATAGATGGCATGCTAGTCAATCACCCTTACATCAGATTAAAAAAGCAGAATACCAGACCAAATTAAAATAAATTCAATTTAAAAGTAGAATGCAATTTTCATTTCTTTTCTCAAACAATTTAGTCTTATGGCATCATGTACTACAAACTATATTTCTCTTTTGATGTTAAGATAAACTGAATAAATAAAAATGAAAAAAATGAAATTAAGAAGTAAAGATATTTTGAACAAAATATCTCTTTCTGATGGCAGTAGTGAGTCCTGTGTCTGATCAGATGGAGCAGCCTTATATGGCATAAAATGTTGAATACAAATCACTGACAACAGGAAGTCTGTTTGAAAATACTTTTGTTGTCATGGATTAGAATGGCAGATAAACAGGTGTTGAGGATGTGTCTGTCTGTAATTTGTATACTATAAATACAACCAGTAAATCATATAAAAGGGTACCTCTTACCATTGACAAACCTTCTAAAGATGGAAAGACCATCAAGTTAATATGTGCATCAATAATGTGTCATATCATAGGCAGTGTATCATGAATCATATTGATACATGGAACAAGTGTATCGTTTCACCCCTACCCTCAAATCATGTTTTTCAGATGGTGTTAGATCCAACAGAATTTGATGTGCTGGTAATGCCCAACTTGTATGGTGACATTCTTAGGTATGATGCACACATTTTTTAATGCTAAAGACATAACATAAATATTTTGCTTGCATGAGAGTTGCTAGGAATAGTTGTTAAAGATCATTCTGTCGCTCATAAATTGAAAAACTAAAGTATTTGATTGGCTCACTATTGTAAGTTCCTGTGCTGTCACATTTTACCTGATTTGCAACCATAATGTTTTAAAATAAAATGAATCCTCCTGCCACACCCAGCCAGGAAGTGACCTTGGAGTCATAATCTAAAATCAGATACATATTTCCTATTATGATTGCATATTGAAAATTTCATTAAAATATATTTACAAATGCCACAGAAATTGAAATTTGGGTACATTTTACATTTGGACCTTCTCCTAGACGCCCTTGAGAGCAGTGGGGTGAGGTGGAGCTGAAAGTAATTTCCCTCTTGCAACTTGTTACTAAATGAATATGTCAAGCATCATAAAGAAATAATATAACAGATAATTAAGGCAGATTGTAGCACAATATTCCTTATGTTGTTTAAGAAAGTCTTAAGTTGTAGATCACAATGGTGCTGTGAATATCCTCAGAATCATTGCAGAAATCTAAATCTTCCCTTTGCGGTAATAGTCTTTATACCGAGATAAAAGTGATATAATTGTGACCAAAGTTTGTACCTACATTTATCTTGTTATGCTGTAAAGAATAAAATATTAAGTTGAATCATTACATTCTGTTTTACAACAGGCATTGTGAAATAGGGTACAGAATTTGATGTCCTGAAATAGGAAATATACCTGTAGAAAATGTTAATACTTAAGCAGTAAACAAAAGTGTTGTGCTTAAGTCTTTTACAATTAACAGAGAGAGATAATACTGGTATCTTTTTACTTGTTCATACGTAAATTAAAAACTAAATTTTCAAGCAGAATTTTAGGGACATTCCAAAATTTATCGTGTTAACAATGAGGTGTTCATGATTAATTGCCATCATAATGCCCAGTTTTTCATTAAGAGAGTGATCATTAGTGTTCATGTTACTAAGAAAGCATAACAATAACATTTAAAATCATGCTGAGATCTTCAGAATGAAACAAATAATATGAATTTAGTTTTTCACCATGTCTGGGTTGTAAATATTCATGTCATTAATGTTACATCCCACAATCAGATAATGTAAATTTTGTAAGTTCCAGCTGTGTTTGGTCTTGACCTTTGTTGACCTGATTGATAAAACAGGTCATACAAAGAAAACACCAATAGAATTTCTGGCACAGTTTATACTAATTTGGTGAGTCAGTTGGTGTTGGAATGTTGGGTCTTGAAATCTGCTGAGATACTGGCAGCAGCTGGAAATATAACTGACATTATCATCGTCAGGCTTTTTTATTTTATGACATCTACTTGATAGCCATTTAGAATAGCCAAACATCATTGAAAGCACATGGTTTTTTCTTGATTGGCAGACTGATTGATTGGTATGTGTAAACAACCATATGGGTATGGAATTTGTTTGTCATGTAAAGATGGAAAATAGTTCAGATAGTTTCAGATTGGTGCATGGTTTCAGTTTACATGGTGTTTTGCTTGAAATTCTCATGGAAACAATTTGAGTGTCACTAAAGATTTTTGGGAACTTCAGATTTTGCAGCCTCTCTTCCTGCAGGATAATCAGTTTCCATCCATGTCCATTGTTGCATACTTGAGAGATTTCAAGTTTAACAACCCTTTTGATGTTGGATTGAGGATGATTTATTTAGAGTACATTAGGTAGCAGTCATGAATGTGCCCCAATTTTCCCAGTCCATGGAATGATCCATGTATGTGGGTTTGACATCATATCTCTTCAAAAAATATTGAGTAAATAGTAGTGATTTTGTTTGTAAGAATAACAGAAAATAGTACAAAATGATCTGCTTACATTAAATGTATTAGATGATGTAATTAAACAATGGATGCTTTTATACACCAGATGGGAAAGTAAAATCCTTGCCATGGATGTTACAAAGGATGTGAAAATTTAAATTCCCCCAAATTACAAATATTAACCAAATAAAACTGAATAAAAAGGATGTATAAAAAAATATGTTAGCTTAATTTTTTTAAGTTGATTATTCATTTGGAGAGTACACTGATGTGTTTCATAATCTTTAGTGAAAAGCAGAAATGGTGACCCATTACATCTCCAACCAGTTAGTGATTACAGTTCTCATATACTGATCTTATGTTGAATAAGTAAGAATGTTTCTTTGGTGTCTCCATCATTACACAATGATAACATCAGTTTGATATTTTCACTGATATTAATAAAATCATAGAACAAAGATCCCGTTGGTGTTCTATGTTTCATCATTTGCCAAAGAAGAAAAGTATTTTTTTATTAAATAGCTAAGATGGAACTATCTCCATTCATCTGGAAATAAATTGCCCCTGATTTGTTTAATCAAGATTATGTAACATGGGCAAAGTTATAATTATGACATTTTTGCAAAA
>JAECUM010062659.1:0-19384 GCA_016617855.1 Megalonaias nervosa
AATCTCGATGAAATTCCAATATGGAAGGCGATGACGTCAGATGAGGTCGTCGTACTATTGGCAACATATCCTCGATTAAATCACAGTTTATAATGTTTCCGTTTAGAATTCCAGAATAAATTTCCACTGAATATCTTTCTCCCAGAACTTTTATTTATATGAAGCACTTGTGTAGTTTTCTAGAGAATGAATTATTAAATTCCAAAAAATAAATGAACTTCAAAACAATCTGACATCAACAATTGAAACACCTTGTACCCTCAAGGTGTAAAAATACGACTGGACTAATCTACTACCAATTGGCTGTTTTAAGCCTCGATTTTAGATCACATGGTGACTCACGTGATTTATTACGTGACCACTAATTTGAACATCGCGTGAAAAAAATAATAAATGATAATTTGCACGCAAGCGTTAAAAGACTTATCGAATCTTACTATAAGATTCAATAAAAAAAAAAGTTGTTTACAAATTAGAGCTATCATGCAAGCAGAAATATGACCTTGGTAATAGCCAATCGTTTTCACTTGATGTTTACAAGATCTATGAACCAGGGTGAGCTTAAAATAGTGCTAAAGTAACCGTACATTCTAATAGGGTCAAGTGAATTTTCCGAAAGAGAGATTCAAATCCAATGAAAATTATCATTGCAATAAAATGTAATGAAACAAAAATAAAATAAAATAGAATTTTAAAACTAACACACAAGCAATTTAATTACATATACGTAACAATATTTTTAAATTTGTGGCTTGAAAAAATGTCACAAAATCATGGACAGGAGCATCATGAGCGTGATCAAGTAAAATGTAAAACATTTTGGGGAGAAACAATAAAAAAAAAAACAAAACGTAGAAACCGGGGTTTGGCCATTTTGATTTTATAGACTAATGATTCCTGACTGGAATACATGCTTTTTGATGGGCATAGTCATTTTCCACTCTTTAGGCATTCACATATAGTCACAAACAAAGAAACAAATGCGTTAATGAGGGACAAAGCCATGATATACCTTTAATGATTTTGTATTGTTATGTATATTTAATTTGCATTGTGTGGCTGAACTTCGTCATTACTTGAGGGCCAACCGGACTACTATTTTGTATATAAAATCTTGCTCCAAAATTTAAGACAAAAAATAATCTCACCCTTCAATAAAGATCCCTTTCAATTTGGCCTGAAACTGAATCAAATTAAGATGCTTATCGTAAAAAGACCAAGTTTGAGAGAACAGATGTTTAGAATGATCAGTGGTTTAACCGCTGTTTATTATAACCATTGGTTTATGAGAACTGCCGTTTATTATGACCAGTGATTTGAGAGAACCGTAGCTTATGATGACCAGTGATTCTCACGCACATACGTACACAAACATGTAGTGTAATATTCTTCGATGCAGAAAGAATCTCATAGTTAATTGGCATCGGGTTACAATTAGTACTTACAGTTCAGTACCCACGAATGTAGTTATAGTCTATTTTTAGAACATTGTTTCCTCTCTCATTTTGGAGGTGATGGAAGAGTTTTATTTGCGCATATTTGGTAGGGATTTAGAGGTAATTGTTTATTCCTGACAATATGAGCTTATGGTGTGGTTGTCTGTGTGTATATCGGCGACAGTGCACAGTGAGTAATAAGGCCTTGGTGATGATCCGGAAGTGAAATCTCTGTTCGATTGCACGTTGGTTTGTTTACTGTCAAGCCTTTCAAAAAAAATGCAGGTGAACCTTTGACAAGAATTTCACCATGAGGTCATCTTTAAAGGTATTTTAGATTAATATATGATTTGTATTGATTGTCACACAGTGGAAAGTTCAGTACTGAGAAACAAATGTAGAGAATATATAGTAAAATTAATTGTGTCCTATGGGCAATTACTAAACTTATTCAGGGGAGACAATTACTAAATATATCCAGCGGAGTTAATTGCTAAATTTATCCAGGGGATATAATTGCTAAATTTATCTAGGGGAAAGTTTGAAATAACCTATATAGTACCTTTTGTCTCCATGCATGAACTTTACAGTCATATAATAGGGAAGATTTTCCAGGAAAAAGGTTTCCCCTTGGGGAGGGGGAAATTACAAAAAATAGGGCTCAGTATTTATTTTATTTTTTTGGGGGGGAGGGAGAGCGTTCTAGCAAGTTTGGAATGTTAAAAACGTAAAATTTGGTGACTATATTATGTAATCGCCAAATATCGTTAGTAGAAATAATAATAATAACGATGAATCATTGGATTCTTAAGCAACATGCGAGATTGAATCATTCGATTTTTAAGCAACATGCAAGAAAATTGGTATTTCGAACTAGGATACCTTAGGTTTCATTTGATCGTACTCTTCCCTCCGAGTGTTCGTATCGAACACTGAAAATGTTAAAGTTAAACACTATATAATTTCTGTGTCGAAATAATCGGAAACGAACATCAAAATGACGGGACGCAGTTGTGTCAGTGTCGAGATTTACCAGCTAGGCCAACTCAAAGATACTTCACGGTTTAGTCCATTCACGTTAACCAGTATACAAAATTTCATTGCAAATGGTTAAATCCGTGAGTCCAGAATTACCGTCTTATATAAAATGGCCACAACAATATAATTATATAAAATGCCCTAACAATAACGTCTTGAATAGCGGTCCACAACATATGTATTTCCTTATTTCTTTCAACCATTACCTGATCTGCACGTGCTTATAAACTGCATTATCACCTTTTTAATATGCGAGGATGTAGTGCAGGAACATACATTAGCCTTTGCACGAAGCAGTATAGACCACTCGGCCACTCGGGGCCCCTTTTTGCTTGAATGAATGTCATAATTATCAATGACTGTGCTTGTAATATTGACCAGTAATCCAAACCAGAAGAATTAATGGGAATAATTTCCAAATAATCTTAAAAAAGAGCTCTTGACTATGCAGCAATGTGCTTGCTTATATTAATATATTAAGATTTATTTCCGTACAAGTAAAGTTTTTTTTATCAATCGCTTTAATATAAACGTCTACTTTTAATGCTGATAATGCCTGTGTAAATTCGGTGCAAGAAAACTTATTGTGATTCAGTGGCATGATATCCACTTTAATATTATTGGGAATAACATAATTATTATGAAGTAATGTTCGGAAAATCAGGAGGTTTATTATGTTAAAGAAAACAAAATTTTCGTTGATAGGTAGGAGTTTTGTTTATTTTATTGCGTCAGACATGATTACTTTCATATTTTTTCTCTTATATCCAGTAGGGCTTTCAGAGTATCGTATTTTCCATGCATTTGGGGTCGAACTAAACACCGCAAAGAGGCACCAACAGCACAGAGAACACCAAAATGGCACTTGCAAATTCAAAAGGCACTAAAATGTAAAAACAAATCAAAGACAAGCTCAAATTGTTGTTCTGTAACTAAACCTACAACAAAAATGTGCTTAAATGTTTTATTCCAATACATACATGCTACGATTTATGCCATTATGAATGCATTTTGCTACTATACCGGTGTAGTGGTAAATATTATGCCATGTACACCTCTTGACTTTCGATATTTATCCCGAACACCTAAAAATGTCTGAAATACCATAATTATTACAATTACAATTATTACAAATAATATGAACTTCTTTAATAATAATAATAATAATAATAATAATGACTAACTTTATACGTCATTCTAAATGATCACATATATTTTTCTTCAACAGTTTGAATTTGTCGTTCTCTGATCGTTTCCATGTGCCAAAATTTAGTAAGTTTAATAATTAAGAAAATGAATTAAAACATTAACAAATAAATTAAAATATAACCCAGTCTAATTAATAATGATATTCTTTATAATTGCGTTTTTTTAAAATTAACTTGGAACGTGAAAATCTAGCCGTATCACCAGCATCATAATTGTCATTAAAAAAAAGTGACTGATGCGTTTTTGCGTGTTTAATTTCATTGCAACATAAAAATATATTTAAGTAACAGAATGTCCCGCCCATGCAATCTATGATTACTCTGTCAAAAGCCCATGAAATCTATGATAATTCTGTCAAAAGCGTTAAATTTTGTGTTGGTACAATTAATAGTGTCCATATCGTACCATAAGTTAATATCTAAGCAGGTTCTCGCAATTTATACTTTATTAAAGTATGTTTATTTTCAAGGCATTCAATTATCAAAGGGGACGGAAAATAAGTCATATGGTGATTTGACTTTTCTGGTCTGCATAACTATGAAAATATTGTCAGCTTAAAGAGACAATGAGGAAGAAAGGACGAATAGTGATTTCTTCTTCATAGCAAATGTCAAACTGCCTACTTGGACTATGTGTCATTAAAATTAAAGATGTGTGTCTTTCAATGGTGCATGCAATATTAAACGAAGGAATGACTGAAAAGATTTATATGTCATTTGGAATATGTAACATACAGGTTCTGTTTGAATTGTCGACAGTAATATTCCAAGTCATACAAAATGTAACAAATTCGATATTAAACAGGAACAGGAATTATGTTATTATCCATGTACTAATTAATAATAGTAAAACTTAAACAAGGTGACCTACCTGTAGAAATATGAAAATGTGTCGTTTTCATGGCACGACGAGAGAGACTGATAGCAAACTGCGAAGCACGCAAAGCTTTGCTCGTGCCATTTGGGCCAGGATAATACCAGTATGGCACGATTTGCACTACTAGAACTAAAAATAGATTGTTACAGGTACACTCTATGAATGAATGAGTGTGTGATTTGAATTTTTAACGTAGCTTTAACAATGTTTTCATTCATATCGCTACGATGTCTGCAGTGTGGCAGTGTATAGTGATGTCTAACACTGAGGCATCATGCGGCAGACATGCAGCATGATGTCCCACTCAGTCACATTATCCTGACACCAGGCCGACCAGTCCTAATACTAACCTTTTCATGCTGAGCACCTAGAGAAGCAGTTGTTAGTATCATTTTTGTAAGTCTTTGATTTGACTCGGTCGGGGTTCTAACCCGCGACCTCCCGCATCTGAGGTGGACGCTATAACCACTAGGCCACCGGAGCGGTCCTGTGAATGAATGAATGAATGAATGAATGAATGAATTAAGACAACACAGCATAAAAAGAATTTACAACTGTTACATTAGATTAAAAAACAATGCTCAAGTGCAATTATTTTCTTCAAAAAGCATTATTAAATAAAATGATTTTATTTAACATTAATATTCTGCCTCTAATCAGTTGAGATTAATATGAACAACATTCGAACTTAAAATACTTCCCTTTTAAAGCTTCCTACCTACCTACATACATACATACAACAATGTTTTAATGGGAGACAATTCCTCCTACTTGATGCCTGTATATTTTCTAGAGTTGTTTCCCTTAACTACTTACAGCATGTCATTTTCAGTTCCCATTGTAAACCAATGCAAACACCATTATATTAAAAATTAAATAACTTTAAATTTCTAGGGCTCATGATCAAATCTATATTTATCAGTATATAGGCATCCTGGATGACAGCTACTGTGTAGAGAAAAGGATACGAGCCGCGGCATTTTCTGGACCTACATGTGCTTGAAACATGTGTTTTCAATTCCGCACATAGGAGTCATTGATGAGTATTCCATTTTCAAAACTGAAAGGTATGAAATTCCATCAATAAATCAATGTCTCTATTTTTTTCAGTTATAACTATGATAAGCCCTCCAATGATTCTTTTTCCTAAAATATAGCTTCATTATTAACCAATCATAGCCATCACACCCATATGTACTCTAATTTATCTCACCCATTTCCAGACTGGTTCCCATTTACCATACAATTAATAACGTGTGTAATTCAGGACTTTCGGTTCTATTTAAGCATTCCTAGTAAACCTACGAATTCATCATGATATTCGATACCTTTTAATGTCTGAATACTCATAATCATATCTATCTATCTATCTATCTATCTATCTATCTATCTATCTGTCTATCGAGACATATCATTGACACGAGCTTCTGTGCAGAGAAAACCATATGAACCGACGCATTTTTTGGATCTCCATGTGTTTTAAAAATGTGTTTTCGATTCATTCACTAAAATGTCAGGTGTTAATTCAGTAATGAGATTTCCATCCTCAAGTCCGTAGAAGTACTGATATTTCAGTAATAAAACGTTGCCTCTATTTGATTCAGTTATAATCCTGGCAAGCCAACCCCAATTATACTTTATATTATGTTCACCTCTTTCTAGGCTGGTTCCCATTCTTCAGTATTATTATTACCGCGAGTCCTTTGATTCAAGCCCCACTCTGTATCTGCATACATAATTTACAGCTATATGTTTTATTCTTAAACTTTACAAAATGCAGAAACAACGCTAGCTTGCGGTTCTCTTATATCAAGTAGATACATTTTGATTTCATCCATTGAAACTGTACTGGCATCATCGTGATTATGATGTCATAATGTACATGACATTCTTAAAAGACGATAGATCTTTTTTTACAACTAAACTGTTCTTACAACATTCTTCCTAACAATATAAATTCTACGTTTCTTTAGCTTCAATATATGAATTAGGATGCTTTGTATTTCAATTTTACTTAATCTTAGTTAACACTCGTAGTGCCAGATAGGGTCCAAAACTTTAGTGTGGATCATTTGCTATTCACTTCGTTCTTTCCGAGGCCATGGTTTGCCTATCCATTGCATTGCGGCGAAATTCGAGCGAACCAAATGACCCAGACTCTCGTACATTTCAGTACATGTGTAATTACATAATTTAAGTAGGGGACAGATTAAAAACTCTCTAACGTGTCTGACAATTACCTAACATGTATAACAATTATCTAACATCTTTTTGTGTTTTTGTTTGTCTTGTCTGTGTTTTATATTTGCTTTTGAAAAAGGCTCATTTATATTCGAAAGAGCTTCGGCTAGTTAGAAACTTGTTTTGCACTGTTCGATGTCAGTTTATTGTGTGCTATATATATATATATATATATATATATATATATATATATATATATATATATATATATATATAGAATATATATATAGTATGTATGCTGTATCAATGATATACCACGAGATGTATAAATTTTTCATTAAAAGGAAACGAAGCTTGCTGAGTTTCCTTTTAATGAAAATTTATACAACGAGTGGTATATCATTGATACAGCGTACATACTGTACATATATTTTATTTATATCACATACAAATACATATATTTGCCCTTTGAACGGAGTTTAGATTTACTACAAGCAGCTGTGTATTGACCTAGTGAATGAACTCCTCACATCCCCGAGTGGGTCCACTACAAAATGTAGTTCTGTTCATTGAGTGGCTATTTACAATCACCTCTGCATATTGATAAGTTGATTGTTTTCTTTTCTTGGTTTCTATTTTTCTCCACATTGATTATATCAATATAATACACACTTATGATTTAAACATGAAAGATGGCTTTAATGATAAAAGTACAGTAGAGCACTATTTACACTGGGATAGCTTCGTCATTCACATGAACGCCATTCACATACCGGCGCATGGAAATTAATGTGGAATAGAAACTAAGCCAACTGACGAACCAACAAGAGGTAATTAAAAGATTTTAATATATTTACAGTTGATCTAAGTCATTATTCTGCTTTAGCAACAGTGCAACCGCCCATAACCCTCTCTCTCTCTCTCTCTCTCTCTCTCTCTCTCTCTCTCTCTCTCTCTCTCTCTCATCCTTTGGTCGGTTTGACTTAACTTTTACCATCATTCATAAGTCCAGAGACATCGTGGAATAACACAAACGCAAATCCTCTACGTTTGTCATTTCAGAGATTAAAATCCCGTATCTTGCTACGATGAGAGAGAGAGAGAGAGAGAGAGAGAGAGAGAGAGAGAGAGAGAGAGAGGCCTTTGGACATTTTCATATTTAAATAATAATCGATTATTTAGAACATTATAGTATGTTTAAGAAAAAAAACCTACAAAACAACATTAAATACATCACAGTATGTGTACCACGTAACCGAGGAATTTATTGGTTTGCAACATTGTATCATTAATAAACACTATAGATAAATCCCAAGGAAAGTGCACACGTATCGTTACGACGAATCATATTCTTGTAGGTTACTTGGTGTAATTTCTGTTTCAAGGTTTTTTATCCAGCCCAAAATTCCTTTTCTCTCTCACTCCACATTTCTGCGCAGTTTGTCCGTTATGCATGAGAGGGGAGGGGAGAACAGAAAGCAGAAAGAATTGTGATGAAAATGTGTACCATATTAATTCATTTAGAAAACGGGATTATTAATACTTTTCATCGTTATTTTCCTACGTCACTAGTGACTGTGGAAATTGGTCATTGATCTAGAATCAACTGCAGACGCTCGCGAGAATGTTTATATCCGAGTATTATTGCGCCATGGGCGGATCACAATTTGATATACCAATAGTATTGGTATAACAAATTGCTTTATACCAACACTTTAAATGCATCTTATTTTTTAATGTATGTGGTATATATATATATATATATATATATATATATATATATATATATATATATATATATATATATATATATGGAAGGCGATGACGTCAGATGTGGTACTTATACAAAATAGCAACAATTCCTCAATTAAATCACAGTTTATGTTTTCGGATAATTCCAGAATAAATTTCCACTGAATTTCTTTCTCCCAGAATTTATAAAACAGTACACTCGTTTGGTTTTCTAGAGAATAAATTATTAAATTCCAAAAACAAATGAATTTCAAAAACAATTTGGTTTCAACAATAAAAACGTATCCAGCCTTCAAGGTTTCAAAAATACAACTGACGGACAAGCGCTCAGAAAGGGTATTATATCAAACCAAATTATCATCCTGTTCTCACGAGATAGATCATGTGGTCTCTTAGCACTTGAACAACGCAATAGGAAAAATGTAATTTGTGACGTAGTATGAACCCCTATCTACTCTCACTCTGAAATAAATTTAAAAATAAAACATTGTTTATTCAGACTAGACGAAATGACCTTGGCAATAGCCAATGGTTTTCGCGTAGCGCTTACATTACCGCAGACCAAGGTGAACTAAAAATATTACTAATGTAACACCTTTTATGCCTTAGATAAACAGAATTACTTAAAAAGAATTTCGAATTCGGTGAAAATAATCATTACAATAAAATGTAATGAAACAAAAGTAAAAAAAAAAGAATTTAAAACTATCACACAAGCCATTTAATTACATATACGTAACACTTCCCCCATAAAGAAAAAGAAAGATTTATATAATAGAGCTTTCTTTTACCATATGTAAATTAAACTTGAGGGAAAAAAAAATTACACAAGGAAAATCTTATGAACTATGTAAAGTGTATATGAAATAATATTCCTATACACGGGAAAGTGCATCTGGAATCAAATTGTCTTTTCCTTTGATGTGCCTGATGTTAAGATTATATTCTTGCAAAAACAAACTCCACCTTAATAATCTTTGATCTTTATTTTTCATCTTGTCGATGAAAGTAAGGTGGTTGTGATCACTGTACACAAAAACCGGAGAAGGAGCTGAACTAATGTAAACTTCAAAATGCTGTAATGCCAATGTTAAAGCCAAACATTCCTTCTCGATTGTTGAGTAATTCTATGGTTCTTATTTAATTTCTTGACACCATTTCTATCTTCGTGAATCAATACTGCTCCAACCCCAACATCACTTGCATCCACAGATAATTTAAAAGACTGATTGAAATTTGGAGCTGTTAGAACCGACGCACTTTTGAGTATGGCTTTTAATCTATCAAAAGCTTCCTGATATTTTTCAGTCCAAAGAAACTTGTTTTTCTTACTTAACAAGTTTGTCAAAGGTTCAGCAATATTGGAAAAATTGGAACAAAACTTTCGATAGTATCCGGCCATACCCAAAAATCGTATCAGTTGCTTTTTACTGACAGGCACAGGAAAATCAGAGATAGCTTTAACATTAGCATCAATAGGTCTAACTTGACCATGTCCCACAATATGTCCTAGAAAAGTTACACAAGCATGGCAGAACTCACTTTTAGATAAATTGATTGTCAAATTTGCATCAGTGAGTCTTTCAAAGAATTTTCGAATCGTGGCAAGATGTCCTTTCCAGGTGTCGTTGTAGATGATGACATCATCAATGTAAGCATCACAATTAGCTAGACCAGAGGTAATCGTATTCATCAAGCGTTGAAACGTACTTGGGGAACCCTTCATCAACGAACGGCATTACTTTATATTGATAGAGTCCATCTAGAGTCACAAATGCCGAAATTTCTTTCGCTCTTTCCGTAAGTGTAATTTGCCAAAATCCTTTTAGAAGGTCAAATTTGGTGACGTACTTGGCATTTCCAATTTTATCAATACAATCATCGATTTTTGGTAATGGAAATGAATCTGTTTTTGTCACACTTTTCACCTTCCTGTAATCAGTGCACATACGGAAAGTTTTATCCGGTTTCGGAACAAGTATACATGGTGAACTCCAATCACTTTTACTGGGCTCTATGAATTCGTTCTCCAGTAAATACTGAATTTCCCTTTTCAAGTATTCCTGTTTGAGAGGGTTCATCCTGTATGAGTATTGTTTCACAGGTTTTGAATCTACAATTTCAACGTCATGAAAAATTTTGTTTGTCCTTGTAGGAATATCTGGAAACAAGTGCTCATATTCGAATAATAACTGTTTAAGTTCATTTCTTTCTTGTTGTTGCAAATGTAAAAGTTTCTGGTCTAGATCTTTCATAATTTCCGAATTCCGTAGATTTGTTGCTCCAAGATCAACAGTGTCCAATTGAATTTCTTCACTTAAATCCTCAGTTTGTGGAACAGGTACAACTAAATTACGTGCATGATTTATTTGGCTATCTCTTTCAATATACTCCTTTAACATGTTAATTTGGCAAGTTTGTTTTTGTTTTCGCCTACCAGGAGTATTTATGGTGTAATTTAAATCATTTACTTTCGTTTCAACCGTGTATGGACCATAATACTTGGCCCGAAGGGGATTTTGTGGAATGGGCAAGAGAGCTAGAACTCTATCCCCAGGCTGAAAACTCCTATCCCTTGAGTTTTTATCATATCTTGATTTCATTCTGGACTGAGTAGAAGCGCAGGTTTGCTCTTGCGACCTCACAAGCCTTTGACAATTTGTACTTAAAATTAGAAACATAATCAAGAAGATTGAGCTCAATATCTTCATTTGAAAGAGTTTCTCTTTCAACAACTTCAAAGGTCCACGCACAATATGTCCAAAAATTATTTCAAACGGACTGAATCCTGAAGATTCTTGAACGGACTCCCTAACGGCAAACGAAAGTAAATGAAAGCCTTCATCCCAACCTTTGGTCGTATCAAAACAATATGATCGAATCATATTCTTTAAAGTCTGATGAAATCTTTCTAAGGCCTCTTGGCTCTCAGGGTGATAGGCAGAAGATTTAAATTGTTTAATCCCCATTTCGTGCATAGCTTGCTGGAACATTCCAGACATGAAATTTGAACCTTGATCCGATTGGACAGCTTTAAGAAGGTCAAATTGAGTAAAAAACTTTATCAAAGCTTTTAGTATGGTTTTAGTTTATATTCCTCAAAGGAATTGCCTCTGGGAATCTTGTTGAAGCACATATAATGGTCAACAAATATTGGTTGTCTGACTTGGTCTTAGGTAAGGGACCAACACACTCTACCATAATTCTGCTAAATGGTTCGTCAAATGCAGGAATAGGTTGCAGATGAGCCTAAGGTATCTTCTGATTGGGGTTTCCTACCATTTGACAAGTATGACAAGATCTACAAAATTTACAAACATCACTTTTGATTTTTGGCCAATAAAAGTGAGTCAAGATCTTGTGATAAGTTTTATTTATCCCTAAATGACCAGCCAGAGGAGTTTCATGGGCCAAACTAAGTATTTCCTGTCTGTAAGATTTTGGAACTACAATCTGATAGTTCATTGACCACTCGTCATTAGCAGATACCTCGGGAGGTCTCCATTTTCTCATAAGAATCCATTTTTAATGAAATAACAGACAGTTACTTCAGTGGCTTCAGTTTCACTAATGGCCCTCTGAAAGAAACAAGAGATCTCAGGATCTTTTTCCTGTTCGACGACAAGTGATTGTCGTTTATCACCCTGATTAGATAAAAGAGAATGAGTATTTAAAAGAGGATCACTGTGATCGATACCTTTTAATTGATCCAAATTAGGAGTGAAAGTGACCTCATTAAAAGCCTGACCAATACATGTGTCAGCTAAAGGAATATTTTCCTTATCAAAATCATTCTTTCTTTGCCATAACTCTGGTAACTGCACAAGCTGGGTATAAATTGGGGAATTCTTTTTCAATAGGATCAACTTTCTGATCCAAAGAAGGCTTGTCAGTTACAAGTGGATTAACCACATCCTTGTCTTCAGCTAGGTCGTTGTCTAGTAACAAATGAATGCCCTTAACGGGTAAAGAAGACATTGTACCGACTGTCACATGTCCTGAAACTAAGTCTGATGACAAATTTACAGAATGGAGAGGAACATTAACAAAGCCGCACTCTACTCCCTGAATGAGAACACTCTCATTAGAACAGGACTTCTCAGAAAAAGGCAAAGTACCTGATAATAAAAGACTCTGAGACGCTCCTGTATTCCTTAAAATTGCAATAGGGATAGGATTGGCCGAATCACCCAAGAGTGATATAGAACCCTTCGAAATGAATGGTTCATAATTCTTCTTAATAAAATCAAACTGGGGTTTATTAGACCCAACAAATGTATTGCTTTCAATACATGACTGTAACCTTGACCTCTTAGAAATAAGAGCATTTGGGATAGGTCTATCTTGATTCTGATGCCTATATTTCAATTTAAAGCAATCAGAAATGACGTGTCCTTTTTTCTTGCAAAAGGTACACGTAGGAATAGACAAGGATTTTGAATCAAGTTTATCAGAAGCTTGATTTTTAGGAGTTGTACCAGATTGAGTTTTAGGAGGAGTCGTATTGGGCTGAAATGCCTTTCTACCAGTAGACTGCCGAGTAAATGATTTGCCTACAACAGGAACTTTATGAGTTAAAGAGCACTTATCAGCAGAAAGAGCAGCATTTTCCAAGGTTTCAATGTCATGCTCTTCAAGATGATTCTTAATGTCATTAGTGACACAGTTCTTAAACTCTTCAAGTAACACAGGTTGTTTGATATTTTCATAATCATGTTCAACTTTCTGGGCTAAGCACCATCTCTCAAATAACTGTTCTTTTCTCTTGCAAATTCAACATAAGTTTGTCCACGTTCTTTTTTTATAGTTTCTGAATTTTTGCCGATAAGTCTCAGGGACTAACGCATAACCCTTTAAAATGCACTCCTTAACCAATTCATAGTCAGAACTTTGTTGTGCTGACAGTGAATGGTAAATATCACTAGCTTTACCAAATAGTACACATTGTAGTAGCTGGATCCAATACTCCCTTGGCCATTTCAAATTTTCCGCAACCTTTTTAAAACGAGGAAAATATTTGTGTACTTCTTTTTCTCTAAAAGGGGGCACTAACCTAATATTTCTTGTAATGTCAAAACTTGAATTTGTATGTGATGTGGAAATGTGCTTTTCACTTGCCAGCTCAAATTCTTTCATTTTAATTTGAAATTCCCTTTCATCCTTCTCTTTTTGCATTTGTACGTGCATTTGTTCTTTATGAAACTCCAATTGCATATGTTTATCTTTCTCCCTCTCCTGTCTCTCTCTCTCTCTCCTCTATTTCAAATTGTAATTTCATTTATTTATCTTTCCCCCTCTCCTGTCTCCCTCTCTCTCCTCTTTCTTAAATTGTAATTTCATTTGTTTATCTTTCTCCATCGCCTGTCTCTCATTCTCCTCTTTTTCAAATTGCAACTGCATTTGTTCTTTCTCTTTCTGAAGCTCCAGCTTCCTTAGCTCTAATTCCATCTTGTATTTCATTTTTAATTCCATTACTTTTATGTCAGAGTCTGATACCGACTTACTGACCGAAGCCAAAACACTTTTATCAAAAACATTCTTCTCTACCAAATATTGAATCAAAATATTTTTAATTTCTTGTTTCGTTAAAGAAGATTTTGCTTCAGAAAGATCATACTTTCTGGCAAGTTCAAGCAACTCATCTTTTTTCAGACTATCCAACTGCTCCTGAGTTGGACTAGAAAGAAAAGTTACCACTTTTGATGACATTGTGAATGAAAGCCTGTTGTTTTCACTAAAGATTCAAACAAAATGTAAAACAGTACTTGGGATTTAAAGACTAGGGGATATTAAATTTCAAAAACAATTTTCTGAAATATTTAACCAAAATTTATATATCCCGGACGAGCCCCCAATTTTCTCCTGTTACGTGTAGGCTCGTACAATAATAACAAGAGAAAAGTGTGAAGACAACAAGCTTTGTATATTTTAGCAAAATAATTTATTTCCATAGAAAACAATGTACAAATTTGGAACATAGGACTTACTGTTTGTGAATATAATCCAAAATTTAATCCTAAGAATGAAAAATACAAGACCTATCACTAAATAGTTCTATTAGAATCCAGGTTCGAATCTCGACGACGTTCTAATATGGAAGGCGATGATGGCAGATGTGGTCCTTGTACAAAATAGCAACAATTCCTCAATTGAATCACAGTTTTATGTTTCCGAATAATTCCAGAATAAATTTCCACTGAATTTCTTCCTCCAAGAATTTATAAAACAGTACACTCGTTTGGTTTTCTAGAGAATAAATTATTAAATTCCAAACAAAAATGAACTTCAAAAACAATTTGGTTTCCAGAATAAAAACCTATGCATCCTCATGACAGCCTAACATTCGGGTAGCTTAGAATCTATAGTTCTGCGACCTCACGGCAAAAATTAACAGAACTCTTTGAGTGCATAAACACCTGGGGGATGTGGCTCTGATTCCTTTCCCCAGGGATAATTTGTCATCCTGCTGTGCAGGAATAAACCAGTGGTACATGTACAATTGTACGCACACCACTATAATTTAACCTCATCATCATCATCATCATCATCATCGTTTAGGAATATTGTTTCTATTCAACACCAGTGTTTGAAATCCATATCTACATGAGGGTTGAGAAGAAATATTGGATGCTTTCATACGACAATTTCAAAGGCTGGTAAAATAACTGCATCACTTTCAAACTTCATATAATATTTGACCCAGAATGACTTATATAAATTAACATCAAAATGTATTTTGGAACAGCATTTGATTCTATTTCAAGGAAATTTATTCATAATGTTCAAACTTTTTGTAATTTTGGACCAAGTTTAACGCACTGGGCCAAACCTTTTTATTTTGTAATATCTCATCGGCAGTATTGCAAAATGGCTTTCTGTCACAGTTGTTAAAACTTTCCAGAGGTTGGCGACAGGATGATCTTTAAATATTGTCTATACTGTTAAAAATACTAAAATTATAAAAGGTATCAAGCTAGGGGAAACAGAATATTTACTGTCACAGTTTGCTAATGTTACTTTAATTCTTGAGAGCGTTTTTGAATCTCTGAAATCCTCTATTGATGTTACTTCTTTGCAAGGATTTCAGGACTGAAACTTAACATTGCCAAAACGAGAGTGATTCGGATAGGAAGCTGAGGTACAGTGCAGAAACATTTCATCACATGTTAAAATTACAGAAGGTGACTGAATTTACATGCGGCCGATTTGGATAAAATGGTAATGATGAAGTTTGAAAATAAAATACAAATGATTAAAAATTGTTTAAAACATTGGGAAAAGCGATCCTTAACCCAATAGGTAAAATAACAGTTTTGGAAACCTTAATTATTCCAAAGCTTAATAATTTGTTAATCTCATCACCAACTCCTCTGCAAATTGTATCAGGGACATAAATGGATTATTGTTCAGCTTGATATGGAAGACAAAAGTGGACAAAGTTTAAAAAGAGGTTATGATTCAAACTTTTTCTAAAAGTGGCTTGTCGAGAAATACTACTACTACTATCGGAATGGAAAAATTACGCCATAGCTTGTGTATTTACACCTGTGGCGTTTTGAACACGTGAATTGTACCGTGTAAAATCGATGTAGGAATTACTATTTGCATAGAGACATTCTCGCGAATGAATGCAGCGAATACCTGAGGAAAATTAAGCTATTTTGCGTTTAGCACATACATAATTATTTTCTTTGTTTTCCTTTTTGGTTTGATAATGCTCGGCAAACAACAGTTTATTTTATTTCTACCTGCGAGTTGTTTTGAATAGTATTGTTTGTGTTCCTAATTCGGTCAGATATCCCAAAGGAATTTTTAAACCGAAATATTACCATTTTTCTAATCTAGGTCATATAAAGAAGTTGACTCAAAAAGCAAAGGCTACAACGACCATGACCCATACAGTAACCGTGTTGATGGTGCAGCTCATACATCTAAATTCTCTCTCTCTCTCTCTCTCTCTCTCTCTCACACACACACACACACACACACACACACACACACACACACAGAACCCCATTTAATCCTTATCATTCGTTATTATCGTCTTTATTTGATAAAGTGCACGACTGATTAAATTCTGACTTCACTAGAAAGGAGTGACAAGTGTGGGGTTAAATTATTGTGCAGATTATCCGTTTATGATCACTCATAAACATTTTTTGACAAAATTTACAATTTTCTGCTCTTGATCAGGTCTGTTTAGATAAGTGTTATCAATGTTTATACCTCTTCAAGTTCCTCTAAAGTTACTTTTAGGGGCTTGAAGTTAAATAACATGACAAGTACAACCAAACAAGCATCCAAGTTTACTGAAATAAAATATACAATGAAACAAAGTGAAAGAATTAAACGTAACTTACAGCGTAGAAATTCCTAGAATATTCTAAAGTATACTATCAATTTTTCACTAATCCGGAATCTGCTTACTTAGACAGTGGAAAATTGAAACAATATAAGTGAGCATATTTCTGAATTATATGTCCTTACATGTTACATATATCCTTTAACCAACGATTTCTTGCAAATTATAAGACTTACTTTAAGCTCCTCCGTCCCTAGACCTACTAAATTCCTCAAAAATATGTTTCATATAAGTCAACTTTTACATTATCTTGCTGTTGCTATTTAAGTCAGAGACAGCAAGTCGACATAATGAACATTACCCCTCAGCTTGAACTTCAGCACTTGGGAAACTTTCATTTTCAAAGAAAGGATATTAGAACGTTCTCAAATTTGAGGAATACTTCAATTTTTCCTCCTATGTTAAAAAATAATCTTTTGGTGAAAGTATAGTTTTGTGATTGATTTTTAAAAATTACATACTCTTTGAGGCAGAGAACACGATGGTATTGATGGAAACTCTGAAATTGATACGGATGATCACTTCTCTTTCTAAGACTATCGTATTCATTTAAAATGTGTGCATATCAATAATAATAATAATAATAATAATAATAATAATTTTTATCGAGGATAACTCATTTGGTCATGTAAGATCGATAGAACACGTGGTCCTCATTGTATTAACAGTTTTTTTAAAATCAAAATGTCACTTATACACACTCAGGCATGCTCTCGCACACACTCACGCAGATTTAAGATGGATTAATATATGTTACTATAGGAAAAAACTCCAAAAAGAAGCAATGATTTCCTATAAGACTATGAATTAACTATTATTCGTCGGGTACTAATTTTCGTTGAATATGCGATGGCTACAAACCCATAAATTAAACCCCAAATGTTCAAGAGCCTATTTTGGAAATAAATTTAATCCCTTCTCCAAGTCACTAATTAATATTAGCTAAAGATTGAATTCACAGTAATGGTTCATGCAGTCGTACATATGTCAACTTATTGGTACTCTTATGGTGGCCTAAATTAACAAGCACACAAGGTCACTTATGTCGACGCCAACGATCCTTTCTGTCACAAATATGTCACGGCAAAGTGACACGTGGTCGTGGATATAATTTCATAAGGGCAATTTAAGACCAATTGACCCAGCTTATATAAATATTGTAAATAGAAAGAAAGTTAAGTGCCTTCTATATTCAGAAATTGCATAAATAAATCATGGTCAATTGTCATTTGTCCAGGCTTTATTGATGCATAAATGTTTTATCAAGTATTTTTAAATAAACAAGTGTACTAATATATACATGCATATTGTTTGCAAGAATGAACATTTCAATTTAATAAAGAGCACATTCTGTAATAGTGATTTTTGTTTCATTTTTTAGTGATTTCTTAATCAAATGGCGGTGATGTTTTTTTTTTCAACTTTTAACTCTCATTCTAGTTAGAAGTGCAACAAGGATAAGTCTCTACATGAGAGGTTTACTTTCACCTACAAAGAAAATGATTGCAGTCTTATCCTAATCACCAATATCAAGAACTATGCATGCAGTCTTAACACCAAATTTAAAATAAAATTTTTCTGTGATGTTTCTTATCGAAGGTGCATCAAGGTTTGAACCAAATTTATAATGAAAATTGGATATATTATTTCGACACTGAAGCTAAACTTAAATCACCAGTTTTTAGTTAAAACCATATAGTGAATAAAAAATTTCCATAATCTACTTTGAACATTTAAATTTAACTCCAATCAGGTCACACTTCGCTCTGAATGTAAAGCGGTATGTTCGCAAACAGAATACGAAAATAACACGGGAAACAACCCGAAAACATTCAAATGATTTCATTCACTGTAGCTTTAATACATACTGGCATTGTTTCTTTATAGTGCAAGTTTCTCAAGGAAATACAAAAGAACATTACATTCACGTTGTAGTTCATTGGCACTTAAGCTCGTTTTACACAACGGATAAGTGCGTATACCCTGGCTATTCTGACATTTGACAACAAGAGGAATGTATCCGGAATAAACAGGTGTTTGCAGCAGTATGAGACTTAGGTTGTATCGATATGGCCTTTGTACCTTTTCGCATTTGGGTGACATTCACTGTCCATCAATTTCCACAATGCACTTTTCAGTAGTGTATTGCTACCAAAGGATAACATTAAAGGTGTTTGCACACTTATCAACCGATATTTGTTGTTACCGACGTCATTTTTCAAATATTGATAGCGAAGGAAGGTTTATTTAAGATAAACATTTTTCTAGTACTGAATTTGCTGTGATTTATGGTAACATAAATACAAATAACTCACACATGCTATATAATTCTGAAGGATATACCAGTCTGATTTTTTTCCATTTTCACTTCCAGAGTTTAGGTTAAGTTTGTGCCAAAAATGTTGAGTGTTTTTACAATGTTTATTTAAGGACAAACAATCCACCAGATTCTGTTCATGTACAAAATGATAACTGTTCTTCTAGAAAATAATAATAATAATAATAATAATAATAATAATAATAATAATAA
>JAECUM010062660.1:0-17691 GCA_016617855.1 Megalonaias nervosa
ATATATATATATATATATATATATATATATATATATATATATATATATATATATATATATATATATATTTCTCTTATGGGTAATTCACTCCATTTCAAGACCGCATTATAAGCTTTGCTTGCAGATTCGGTAAAACACAAGCAAAAACCTCATAACATACAAATAATGGCACAGTTCTAACGTGATGTGCCTTTATATCTTGCATTGCAGTCTAGCACAGAAAATAGATAAGAGTAAACTTCAGTATTTACTCAGTAATGAAACTGGCATTTATAATGATTCTACTAATTACGTGTAATCAGCATTCTTCATTTTGTCCGGCATTTTGACCTTTTTAAGTCTGATTTTACATGATATCCCCTCTCACTTTTTTGTCCTGTGCAAACATTTTCTCACCCCTGTTCAGGATCCGACAAGTTAAAAAAAGGAAATGGAATAACGTCATCATTCTCTGAATCATTTTCACTTACAACTTCATGTTTAGTAAAGTTTAGCCATTTACGATAAGGCAATTAATGTTACGTCTAAATGTTGTGTCTAATTTGAAGTTTACTCAATGATGGATAAATTATAACCATTTTCATGTTAATTTAATCTAACGTTATAGAATCAACTCTTTCATTTAGTCCATTATATGTCGAATAACGTTACTGATAAATAACATTGGTAATCATATTGACGATTATATGTCAAATAACTTTACATACTGACAAGTAACATTGTAAGTCATTTTACATTTAACCTTTAATCCGATTCAGATTAAGGTTTCATTTTCATGTAAATAGAAGACAGCTACGCCAAAAAGCAAACTTTGAACTCCATTTTATTATGATTGCAGAAGATTGCAATGCAGAAACAAATGAAAGAGGACTCAGGTACTTGTAGTTCGCTGCCTACAACAACCTTGTGCTAGCCAACACATTCGGCCCTCACAAAGCATCTAGAAGATGAACCTGGCACAGTCCAGATGGACAACATCACAACCAGATTGACTACATCTTGGTGAAAAAACGATTCTGCACAGGATTGAATATCGCCAGAACACGAAGTTTTCCAGGAGCAGATATTGGAAGTGACCATGGTTTATTAATGACAACGTTTCGCCTCCACATGAAAATGATCAAAATGCCTAATCAATCAAGAATCAGATTTGACCTTGAAAAATTGAAAGATCCAAAAGTCACAGAAGCCTTCCAAGCAATGATCGGTGGTAAATTTGCACCTTTGATAGCCCTGGACAACCAAGACACCAACCTAGAGTCCTTAACAACCACATTCAACACAGCTGTGACTAGCACAGCTAGCGAGATCATTGGCAAATATCGTCGAACAAAGAAACCTTGGGTCACGACAGATCTCCTTGAACTATGCGACAAAAGAAGAGAACTGAAAAAGGGAAAAAGAGATAATGAAGGAGCTAAAAAAATACAGAGATAAACAACACGATCAGGAAAAGCATGAAAAAGACAAAGCAATCCTGGATAGAAAGACAATGCTGCAAAATCTAAAACAGTCTGAGTAGAAATGACAGCAAAATTCATATCAACTGGTGAGAGATCTCACAACCTATAAACAAGGAAAAACTACCACCATCCAAGACAAATCAGGAAAATGCCTCACAGAAGATCAAGAGATACTCAAGCGATGGACAGAATACTGCTCAGAATTGTACAATCATAAGACCCAAGGAGATCCAGCAGTACTAAATTGCCCTCAGGCAGAAAAGAAATTGATGACAACTCCATTCTTCGTGAAGAAGTAGAAATTGCAGTTAGGTCACTAAATAAAGGAAAGATAGCCGGCATTGACAACATACCAGCAGAGCTCATTCAAGCCTGAGGAGAAGAGATAGTCACAGTCCTAACAACAATCTGCAACAAGATATGGCAGACATGAGAATGGCCCACCACATGGACTCAATCCTTGGTCATCGTGCTCCATAAGAAAGGAAACGTACAGCTATGCCAAAACTACAGAACCATCAGTTTAATCAGTCACCCGAGCAAAGTCATGCTGAAGATAATTCTCAACCAGACTAAAGCCTCAAGCAGAGAAAAGTATTGCTGAAGAGCAGGCAGGTTTCCGAGCAGGAAGGAGCACCACAGAACAAATCTTCAATCTCAGACTCCTTTGCGAGAAATACCTTCAATATTAGCAGAATCTAAACCACGTCTTTATAGATTTCAAAAAGGCCTTTGATAGGGTATGGCATGCAGCCTTATGGGCAACTATGAGGAAGTACAACATCAGCTCAAACCTGGTACAGGTTGTTGATCACCTCTATGACAAAGCCACCAGTGCTGTCCTCATCAATGGCAGCAGAGGAGATTGGTTTCGAACAACAGTTGGATTCAGACAGGGATGTATACTGTCACCTACACTCTTCAACATTTTCCTGGAAAGGATCATGAGGATGCCTTGCATGACCACAAGGGCACTGTCAGCATCGGAGGAAGAACAATCACCAACATTCGCTTCGCAGATGATATTGATGGTTTAGCAGGAGATGAAAAAGAACTGGCTGACTTGGTTGAGCGCCTCGACACAACCTCCACAGCATAAGGTATGGAGATTAGCGCCTAAGAAACAAACTGATGACAAACAACATCAATAGCATCAGTGCAGAAATAAAGGTCAGTGGACAGAAGCTGGAAAGAGTCATTATCTTCAAGTATTTGGGATCAATTATCACAGATGAGGGCTCCAAACCAGAACTCCTTTGCAGAATTGCCCAGACAACTGCAGCAATAACAAGGTTGAGGCCAATATGGAAAGATACCAACATTGTTTTTGGTTCTAAACTAAGGCTGATGCGCTCGATTGTAGTATCTATCTTTCTGTATGCTTGTGAAACATGGACGCTCACATCAGAACTACAAAGAAGGATTCAAATCTTCGAAATGAGATGCTACCGCAAGATCTTGGGCATCTCAATCATTGACCATGTAACCGACGAAGAAGTCCACAACAGGATCCAACGAGTCATCGGATCCTATGAAGACTTTTTGACCACTGTAAAAAAGCGCGGACTGAAGTGGTACGGTCATGTCTCAAGATCATCTGGACTGGCAAAAACAATCTTGCAAGGCACAGTGCGAGGGTACAGAAGAAGAGGCAGAGAGAAAAAGAGGTGGGAAGACAACATTAAGGAACGGACAGGCATGGGATCTGGAGATTCCCAAAGGGCAGTAGAGAACAGGGAAAGATGGAGAGAATTGGTTGCAAAGTCAACTGTGGTGCCCCAACGACCTCTTAGGTTAAGAGATTGATGATGATGATGATGATGATTATTATGATTATTAGTATTACTATTATTATCACTCATCTGGAGCAATATAATGTCCCATGGACCTTCATCTTCATCGCTGTATTAGTAGTCGTTATAATATCAGTAACATTTATCCGGTGGAATATTTAAACTCTGTGTCTCCCAGAGCATGGATAATCAACAATTCAATGTAATTCGTAAAACGTAGTTATAAGTGTGATTAATAGACTGTTTTTTGTTTTTTTTTCTTCTTCAGCGAAATTGTCAAATTAATGATTGGAACCTTTCTGAGATTAGGCGGTTATTGTCCTCTGTAAAAATTCTAATGAAAATGTGAATTATATAATACTTTGCAAATCGACACGTTCTTCATTTATTTATTTATTTATTTTTCATTTTTGCGTGATGCTCGCAAGCTCTACCTACTCGAAAATGTAATAACATTTAGTAAGATTTTCAAAACTTTTACTTCATCCTTACAGTCAACTTGGAGTACAACTCCTTTCGTCGCTGATCCAAGTGCGTTGGACGCTTTACAGATATATCGGCCACTATCTTGGACGTTGACGGCTTGAAGTGCTATGCCCTGGGATGTCTCTACAGTACGATTGACATCAAGTCTTCCCGACTCTTTGTACCATGTGATAGTGGCAGGCGGGTATGCGCTGATGTGACAAGGCAAAAGGACTGTGTTTCCCTCAGCGGTGTTAATATAAAAATCATCGTTACCACCTTGTATTACTGGCATTTCTTAAATGAAAGAAGTGTAGTTGACAAAGAAAGGTGAATTAAATCGTAAAAACGCAACACCGTGAAGAGCATATACAAAGATTAATTCGTCTACGTTTTGATTAAACAGTCTTGTGATTGTATGCAAATATCAAGTTGCACAATGCAATATCAGCTTCAGCATGTTATCCTACGTCGTGAAGAGTATCTTCTGTTCTGATTTAATTTTAAAATCTATTTAGTTTGCTTCACAGGAAATACAGCATAAAAAGAATATATACCATGTACTTCAAGTTAAACAAAGTTCTCTCTCTCTCTCTCTCTCTCTCTCTCTCTCTCTCTCTCTCTCTCTCTCTATATATATATATATATATATATATATATATATATCAACAGAAATATTTAAATTCAGTTAGAAGTTTGCTTTTAACGACAAACTAACGTATCACAAATCAAACGCAACAACTCTTTCAAACATATAAGATTCAAATTTGACAATTCAACACGTACACATTTCTCTTGATAAATGGGATAGTTTCCAACATTTGTTTCATATATATATATATATATATATATATATATATATATATATATATATATATATATATATATATATATATATAAACTGATTAAATTATAATTGATTGTAGTGGTAAAATTCTGTGAAATTACTCTACTTTTATCATATGACTGGCCAATCACTCTTACATCCTTTACCCAACAAGGAACTTTCTGAGCAATCAAAATGATATGCGAGTGTTCTTTTTAGTCAGGTAATTATTATTAACACATCATCGACTTACATTCTTTTATATGCTATATTTAATACACCAGAACACATAGCTGGTTCCGTAGCTATGTAAAATAATTAATTATCTGTGACTTAAATTTAGATTTTACTTTCATAATAATTATTCATAGCCAACAGCGATTTCTTCTCATGCAATGCATAGTGGTCTCGTAATAACCGTTTTGAAGATATCGAGTAATTTGTTTCAATTTGGGAGCCCGCTGCAAAACTAAGCTGATAAAACTTTCCACAAGAGAATACAGTTTCCTCCACGAACCTTCATGACATCTATACACACATGTTTTGTATCTCCTATGTAGACATATAATGTATATTCTATTTAAATAAATTACGACATTTACTGCAACCGGTTTCTAACAAAGATACGTAACTTGATATCATTACATTGTCGATATAAAATATTCTACACTTTTTGTGTATTTCTAAAAAAATTAATCAACGCCATTGGATGTGCTTATATTACATCAGTAGCATTAGTCGTTCTTCTGTTTCGAGTGCCATTTTTAGCAGTGTTTATATGAGACTTTGTGCGTGTACAATAATTGGCATAAAAGGTGAAATAAATCTTGAAACCCACTTCTCGCTCTTCCCATATTTGAATTTTAACCACCTCCGGCGTTAAAGAAATCATTCGTTTACAATTTTGTCACTTTTCAAAGAAAGATGTTTCCCAAACCAATTCGTCATTCTACTTGAGGTTGATGGAGATCCATCCTTAATAACAAAAACGGGAGTGTGGTGGGTGGGGGTTTGACAAAATGTATGAAAAATTAACGGAATCATTAGGAAACAAATACCATAACTTGATTCAAAAGTTACAGAAACAAGATATCAAACTTAAAATATAATGATTGTTTAACCTCCTTTACTGATCTGCTTTTGGCCGGTACAGGAACCCAGTTTGACAAATGAAGATAAAAAAATATTATAAACAGATTTAAAAACTGAACTTGTTTTCATCCCTAACCTTGAATAATTGCAACTGTCTAGATCCTCTTTTGAAAGTCGAGAACCGTTACATACGCATTCATGTGCTTGAATTAAGTGGGGTTTTTTTTCCCAGTGGAAGTAAAGGCCCAAATGTATTCCTATTGCAACGTACCACCACAAATGTGTAAAATAATTAGTTTTCTTTGCATAGATACATACGCAACCTGGAACAACAGTCCGATGTTGATAGTGTTAGCTGCAGAAAAGAAAGTATCAATGATTATTAAAGAAGTTAACCCCATTTCTTGAAAAAACGTTTCTATTAGGATCGAATTATCGGTTCAGCCAAAGGAAATGGCAAGTAACATTTACACAAATTTTCTTGCTCGAAACCTAATTTGATAGTTCGTGTATGAATCCCGTGGAAGCTCCAACAAGAACCAGGTCACCGCTATAAAGCCACGACAGCCAATTGTTTTGACTGGACCTAAAATTTGGTTGCGCGCAGCGGGCTCGATCGTAAAATGAGGGTACGACCAACTTAATTGTTAGCTTATCTCGTACGCTTTCCAGCCACAATCTAGCGGAGAATATATAATATCAGAAGCACTTCTATCGTAATGTTTCGGAAGCAGTTAAGTACAATGAACAATCAAAGATATCTAAACTGTTGCAACTCTTACACATTTATCCATATGAATTTATTTATCATGATTCCTAAACCGTCGGTATACCTACATGTCGATCTATCTATCTATCTATCTATCTATCTATCTATCTATCTATCTATCTATGGTGAAAGAAAATCAGGTTTATGTTTCAGAAACAGAAGTAAATTTTGAAAGACTCAACAAGGTTATTTACCAGTAAAAAGTTATTCACTCACTCGATCTAATTTCAGGTCGCTGTAAAATTAAAAGTTAATAAATGAATCGAACTTACAGCGTTCGCTGCTTCCCCTTTCAATCCGGGTAGACCTGGGATTCCCATTTCACCATTACTTCCGGGTTCACCTTTACTTCCTGGCTCACCTAGGTATTTGAAACAAAACAAATGTAATCTTCAGCAGACAAATGATTTAAAAGAGAATAAAAGAAACGAAAGAAAGAAAAACTACAAGAAAGAAAGACCTTTTAAGGTACTGTCATTGATCTCACAGCTTCAAATGTATCTAGGCTGTTCAAACTTTCAAGTTACATTTGCTATTATAAACTGAAGTACTCGGAAGTAAGCCACCGACCATCCGTTCCATTATGATAACAACAGTCATAATTTTACGGCTTTGCAATCCTATGTATACAAAATTTGTTCAGAGAAGCACGAATCACAGTTATAAAACCACATTTCCATGTCGTTCAAACGATTAATAAGATCTTGCTAACCTTTGGGCCCAGGAGGTCCCTGTGGACCATCTAAACCACGTATGCCATGTACTCCAGGGACTCCGGGTTCCCCCTTCTGACCCTGTAATCCCTGTGCTCCTGTTATACCCATATCCCCCTGAAACAACAAAATAATTTTTACTTGAGCCAAAAAGCTGATGAAACAAGAAAGGTCATAGAATGTATACACGCTTCAAGGTATATGATCAATAATAACAATTCTCCTCAATGCATTTATAGAAATATATACATATCTAAACTGTATACTATATTTTAATCGAATCCTAAAATATGAAAACAAGTTTAAAATTTAACATTTAAAAAGGAAAATGTCTATCACATTATATTATGTTTAAAATCCCTTGCATTGGATTTGTTATGTATAAGTAATTCATATTGTGTGCTTTACCTTTGTCCATGATAGAGGGTTGGGTTTCTGCCTATCTGACTATTTTCTTGATTTGCTTAATTGATTTTTGTCATGGTTCTAAGAATTAAACGAGATGTTCATTTGTTTATTAAAATTCAAGGCTTAGCCATGTTTACGAGTTTGATGAAATTTTCATGAAAACAGTCAATTTTCAGAATATTCTATTGCTTAATGGGTCAGGTGACAGTTTATATATAAATAGAAGTTAGTTAAACAATTATTCATCCCAATTTCTTCTCAGTCTTTTGGGAATCTATGATCAGAATTTGCAATTGTGTTCAGATGAAATTTGAGAGGAATTATTTATTTAAATTATTCATTGAATTACAACGTGCTCACTGACATTTGGACTAACACATTACTTTGGGATTATTGTGAAGACATTCAGGGCTATTAGTGCATCAGCACATTCAAAACTACTGCTACATCGGCACATTCAAGGTTGTTTAATTCATTCGGAACATTCTGTACTTTGGACTTGTGATAGAACATTTAGGATCATTTGGGATTTAGTTCACAATACCGTAAGTGTCTTTTGAACTTTCACTTTTGTATTCTGGGGAAATAAATACTACTAAACTTGATGGTTTCACTTCTTTCTGTTATTTTGTTTAAGACCATAGAGTCGTAACAGATTGTCGTTCGAAAACTATTATGTTTTGTACCGTTATCGTCGAGTGCTCCCTCAGTAACAACCGAAAGATTAGGGAAAGACACAATCTACTATACGTCATGCTGTCGGAGGAATTATATATATCTATATATATATATATATATATATATATATATATATATATATATATATATATATATATATATATATATATATATATATATATATATAATCTTTTAGACTGCTTTTACTGATATTGGTAACAGGGAAAATATCGTCATCACTTCTGTTAGTAACCATACAAAAAAATGATCATATATTTCGTTGCATATCCCCACCTTCTGTCCGGAAGGCCCAGTGGGTCCCTGGTCGCCCTTAGGGCCCTGACTTCCTGGGAGGCCATGGAGACCGTGATCTCCCTTTGGCCCTGGAAACCCTGGTGCACCATTGTTCCCATTAGGCCCACTGATACCATGATCTCCCTTTTCTCCTTTATCACCTCTGGTGTGATAAAATAGTTGAAATGGTATTAGCTTGTTAATGGTATTAGCTGGTTAATGTTATTGGCTTGTTAATAGCATTAGCTGGTTAATGGTATTAGCTTGTTAATGGTATTAGCTTGTTAATGGTATTAGCTGGTTAATGGGAACTGGAAAATAGCTGATCGTTAGTATGAAAGGAAAACTGGTATTAAAAATTTTAGAGGTAACGGTTGCTAAATTGTTGGTCTGTGGTAAAAATCATAGCTTTTCGATTAAAATGACCGTTAGTCTAGCACATTGTTAAATTTAAGAACGATTTTGTTATTCGAAAAATCAATTCTAAATGTGACGAAGCACTGAACTTTACCTCACTGAAAGTACTTGAATTAGCCTTGAATGGCTAGAGCAGAGATGCAGTCAACTCCAAAACAAGCTACAGCTGGAAAAATAAACTGACCGTACCTGGGTCCTTGTGGTCCGACATCTCCTTTTGTTCCATTGTCACCTTTATCTCCAACATTTCCCTTGTCACCTTTAATAACAGAATTAATTACTTTTGTGTCAGCATCCATTCATACATTCAGTGGTCCACTTGAATATATGCATGTTTTTGTTTTGAACTTTACGTGAATGTGACTTGTATGAAACGATTTTGATTAAGATTTAGATAACTAATCAAATAACGCCAAAGTAATACCATTCCAGTTTCCATTAGCATTTAAAAGTTTCATCCAAAAATTGAAATTTTTTAATATTATTTTTTTTTTTTAATTAATTACATTGCTGGCGAGAACCTATTGCTGACTAAATAGTTAGCATACATCAAGGATAAACAGAATGGATCATATTCACCAAACCATCTTTATATCTACCGAACATTTGAATATTTCCAAAATACAAGAATCCCATATGAATTAATGTAAAACTTTTGAAAATCTTTTTCTACTAAAATAGCGAACGGCCAGATGTATCGCGTTGTAGGAGAATGGTGTAAATCTCATTCTGAAACAAAAAGTTTCAGAAATCTGGTGAACCTCAGGCCTGGATTCAGGTAGTACACCATATGTACATTTAGGTTTTCGTTTCCGTTTCTTATACTCTGTCGGTTTTAAATATGTACAGCAAATAATTTACACTGAAATTACACAAACGGGTAACCATTTTAGCTTCCGCTGAATTTTGCGAAGACATAATATTGGAATAAGCAAATGAAAGAGAGAACGATTTTAAAAATTATTACTATTTCTTTACTATGATTCTTCTTATTGCTGATAAGTGTATTTTTATATATTACAAATATGTTCTCGGATTCATAACTACATATAGAAAATAGTATAAGCGATGAAGTGAAATAGTTTAATGCAGGAGAAAAATAGGACACAAAGTTGTTAGGTTTCGCCTACAATTTTTTATACGCAAATTATCAGCGAAGATGCATGCATGGTCAGTCGATGCACATTCGAAAAAAAAAAATAAAAAAATAACTTAAAATTGTTAAATTCATATGGCAGCAAGGGTTTGAAATATCTAAGAAAAAAAATAAATTCTTTAGGCAAACTGCCATGCACTTGAGGCAGTAAACCTCTAACTGAACCCTCAACCAACGTCTACAAATTATTAATAATCTGAGAGTACATCGATCATTCAAAGGTCGTGACACCAAAAGATTTACGTATATTTATAAATTCGTGCAATAACTAATTGTTTTACATGAAAAAGAAATAAAAAGACGCACCTTTCTCCCTTTTCTCACTTAAATAAACAATAAGTAGCCATCGATAATACTTTCGGTTTTGAGAGAGACATCTTATTTTTGTCCAGATTTTGAAATATTCAAAACTCAGTAAGGAAAATATGTACAAGATGCCATATCCTGATTCATGGCACAAGAGAATGAAGCAAAGATATTATGAATAAACCGTGCGCATTCATTTACAAGATATTATGAATAAACATCGTTTCATATTCAATTAAAAGATATGAATAAACATAGTTTTATATTCAATTAAAAGATATGAATAAGCATAGTTTTATATTCAATTAAAAGATATGAATAAACATTGTTTTATATTTAATTAAAAGATATGAACAAACATTGTTTTATATTCAATTAAAAGATAAGAATAAGCATAGTTTTATATTCAATTAAAAGATATGAATAAACATTGTTTTATATTTAATTAAAAGATATGAATAAACATTGTTTTATATTCAATTAAAAGATATGAATAAACATTGTTTTATATTCAGTTACGAGACTGTATAAATAAGCCTTGTTTTATATTCATTTAAAAGAATGTCATAGTACCAGCAACTGTACTTTAGTTAATGTCAATGCGCAATTTCCCAGCAGTGGTATTACATGTTCCAAATGATGATAATGATGATAATGAGGGCAAGATATTCTTCTAAATACAGCTCGCATTATAACCTGATTACGATATTAAGATCTACCTGTAATAAGAAGATGTGACAGACGCCAATAACGGTTTGTGTTACAATCTGATTAAGATTGAGATCTTGCAATCAGGAGATGTGACAGACGCCAATAACGGTTTGTGTTACAATCTGATTAAGATTGAGATCTTGCAATCAGGAGATGTGACAGACGCCAATAACGATTTGTGTTACAATCTGATTAAGATTGAGATCTTGCAATCAGGAGATGTGACAGACGCCAATAACGGTTTGTGTTACAATCTGATTAAGATTGAGATCTTGCAATCAGGAGATGTGACAGACGCCAATAACGGTTTGTGTTACAATCTGATTAAGATTGAGATCTACTTGTAATATGTAGATCTGACAGACACTGATAAAGGTTCGTGTTCTGCAAACATTTGGAATTCCAGGTCCACATGTTTAAAGTAACTTGTAAGAATAAAGATTGTTTGGGGGTTTTTTTAAGTTAGAGAGAGGTATCATTAGAAGCAATATGTTCCAAAATAAGGTATTTGACTTTCATAAATGTAAAACCTGTAATTTGATAGTCGAATCGGAAGACCAACAGAACATTAAGACATGGTATAGTTGTCGCTCATATCTCAGTTTTGTGGGAGATATTGATTTTAACCAAACTGTCTAGTATTATCTATCCAAACTTTTCTAATCCATTCGTACCCGTACCTTGTCATGCAACTTCATAATTGGCGGAGACAGTCGTTCGTGTACAGGGGCTATTCTTTCGTACATATACTTTGTCATACAACTTCATTATTAAGGGAGAGTCGCTTGCGTTTTGGGGTCTATTCACTTGTGTGCATAGTTTCTCATACATGCCACTTTGTGATTGATTGATTGAGAGAGAGAGAGAGAGAGAGAGAGAGAGAGAGAGAGAATAGTTTGCGTACGCATAATTTGTCATACAACTCTGTGTGTGTGTGTGTGTGTGCGTGTGTGTGTGTGTGTGTGAGAGAGAGAGAGAGAGAGAGAGAGAGAGAGAGAGAGAGAGAGAGAGAGATTCGTTTATATAAAGGAGTTAGTTATTCGTACGCATAATTTGTCATACAACTTTGTGATTTAGAAAGAGTAGTTTGTCTACCGGGGTTACCTTTAATGCAAACTCGTGTCGCGTTGAGACAATAATCCGTAAATATCTGCATCTGAAAAGAAGAACCACGTTTACAGTAAAAAAAGAGAACAAACGTGAGTGAGAAATTTGTGATTGCCCTTTTGTGAGGCAGAGTATATTATTACTAATTAATACGGCATATATATATATATATATATATATATATATATATATATATATATATATATATATATATATATATATATATATATATATACGTGCCATAGTATACTGCATTCGTATCAGGGACCAACAATTCAATGTACTGAGGCAGAAGCCAGGCACTGTTTGTATAATTCCGTATATCAGTAACTGGAAAAAATATCTTACTCTGATTTATTTCAAAATAACACCATATTATATACACTATATTTTTAGGAAAAAATATTAATTATCTTCAGATAAAAGAAAACTAAATATTTCAGCTGAAAAGGAATGCAACAACCAACCAACCCCCCCCCCCCCCAATAATTAATGGCCTGTACCTTACAACAGATGAATCTGCTGTGTGTATGCTCATAGTTGTAAAAGTTGCTAACGAAAAGCTCTAACTACAGTGGGATAACCAAGCGTACACTATAGCTGATAATGCGAAAGAAATAGTGCTGATATTAGAGAGCCAATTGAAAAAAATATGAACTATCGAGCAGAAGAAGGGGAACGACCGACCAAAAAAAGTGGTGACGACTTGGGGGGGGGAGGGCTTCATTAAGGCTCCTGTCACGGAATTGTATAAATCCCTTTATTTATTAAATACACGTACTCGGGTTTCAGGTTTCGTTTCTTGTGTAGAACGATACCCGAGAGTACTTTATGTATATTGTACAATATTTCGAAACAGTGAGTTCGGTTCATGCTATGCTGCACGTGCGAAGTGCTTTAAATGGGAAGAACCGAATACATCAAGTGCGCAGACGATGTAGGGTTGCATCGTCTGTGTAAAAATGCTTCACCGTAAGACTAAATCTTTATATTACGGAACGTCTTGTCAATGAGCAGTCTACTTAAGGACTTGCACATCTTCAGCTGTAGAGGTATGTGAGTTATTATTAATTTCTTATGTATATTATAAGTTATAACTATTGTACTACCACGTTTATTTTCTATGTAGCTTCGGTTTACGTAGCATAATGCAAATATTTTCTATTCTTGTTTGTGACTTAACAAGAGATTTATATTAGCTATAAAGTTGCACTTTATTAAGAAACATTTTGTACCATAGGTTTCTTATCGGACACAGGTAGGTTCACTTCTGAAACTGTTTAATGCTTTGTAATGTTGTGCCGATAATGTAATTTGTATAGCTTACCGTATATAACATCATTACGTTTTATCGTATATGCCCGTGTCATACATAGTACACGGTGTTAGACTTATTTTCAGCTGATCAGAGTCGACGGGGTACCAGCTGTACAGCTGACCATAGAAATTGACCATAGCAGCAGTAGAGCTGAGTGAACAGGGTGTTGCTGGTCGAGTAGCGGGTGATCGGGCGTTGCTGACCGATTGGTGGGCGCTGATTGCTTGATTGACCAAGGAATTTAATGGTGGTCTGTGACTACCTGAAATGCTGACTGCTTGATTGACCAGTGTGACTAGTAACCAAGTGTGCTAATGACGGAGTGTTTTGTGTTACTCCATGCATGTAATCTTTCAGCCGTGTGCTAATTTTTGGGGTTTTGTTATACCCAGTGTTTTGGGACTGTAAAGATATTTTGTATGATATCTGTCCAGTTGTTTTCATCATTTTACTATTTGAGTAAGTACCTCATTTTTCACTATTTGAGTGAATACACTTTACTATATGAGTAAAGTACATCATTTTGTACTATTTGAGCAAAACCCATCATTCTTTTTGTCGTGTGAATTTACTGCGAATCGTTAACCTTTTGTCATTTTACTGTGTAAGGTCATTTATTTGTATTCACATTTATGTTGCAATGTTAGGTTCGTGTGGAGTGTGCCAATTTGTCCAATATTTGGATTTTATACACGCACGTATTAATCATATTTTTTTTCTCATTCAAGTCATTCATCAATAAACACTGTATTTGTATCACCATCAAAAGTGATCTGTTATAAATCTGAAATCCAACCCGGTTATTTTGTTACAGCTCCATTTTGCAAGATGGGGGCCAAAAAATACTATTTTAGGCAAGCCATCTTGACTCATTAACTATCCAAAGGCCAAATCCGAGGCTTGTATGAAAATTGGCGGGGTGGTGGGGGGGGCAACAAAAAAAAAAAAGTGGTATATGCTGACCTCAACGGAAAATTACTATCGCCTCTATAAAGTGTGATTTTCTCCCACTCTGGTCCATTCTGAGCTCAATGGAAAATTACTGGCATTGGTTAATGTCCATGATGAATAATGGCGCTGGTTACTCTCCATGCTGACCTCATGGGAAGATTACTATCACGTGTATACTGCGTGATTTTCTACCACTCTGCTCCACGCTAAGCTCAATGGAAAAATACTGGGCAGTACATTGCGCGATTATCAGTATACGCACACTTGAAACTGTACAACAGGCGGTCTGCATTGTACATGTCGTCTGTTAAGGCAATTAGCAAGACTTTAAATCTGTGCTGGGATTTAAAACAAACTGCACCTGGACAGGTATCACAGTACAGACAGATATATCAGAATTAAAGGCGTATTTACTAAACAGAGAAATCATGCCTGCGGTATAATCGTAACAGATTTGCCTGAGCATGGGGAAACCGCGTGTCAGCGGTTCAGTGCGTCATAGCATCATAGGTATAGGCGTGACTGTTATGATCGGGGCTCCTTTACTACAGTATTTGCCGAAATTATGCAAAATCTCCTTTGTAATTGTTTTTTTACTACGATCGGAAACTTCAATGTTTTTTCCAACACTGCTACGTCATTTATTTTAGCTCCGTTGATAAAGAGTTTTCCCATTGTGCTATTCTTTATACATGATTCTGTTAGTCCGTTTCCACATCTCGAGTAAATAAAATGTTCTCTAACGCGCTGAGTCACACAATTTAACGTGCCAGCGGCGGTGGTATTCATGCTTGCACCACGCATCGGCGCGAGAGCATTAATATCAGGATCGTTTAAACGGTATATTGCATAAACCACCGCGGACACTGGATACGCGTTATTGCTGTATGGTTTATCTATTCCCGTAAACATGCATAGTTTGCAGTTTTTGTCACGCTGCCGGCGGTGTTATGTCGCCGTGATTTCTTTACAGGGTCGAGTTTATCACGAATAATCCAAGTTCGGCCATCTTCGCTGACATGCTCGACAATAAATTTATTCTGAAGAGATATAGTTTGTTATCTGCAAGTTTATTCATCATCGTAGCTGCACGTTTGGCGTTCATTTTATAGAGTTGACAAAAATACCGTCGCCGTCTATCCGGACTGTTGAAAAAACATGAGACGCATCATCTTGCCTGCTGGGACAAAGTTACGCTCCTGTGGGTACCATCCTGTGCAACGAGCCCTATTTTACTGAGAGATACGGTATTTGCGACTCTACCATACAATCCTTCATTAATCTGAGAACAGTGATAGATGCAAAAGTATGTTCCTACTTACCATTAACTCTATTCAACTGTAGGAATTCTGTTCCTTAGAAGAATTATCTTAAGTCCATACAAATCGAATATAGACTACACTCATTTTCAAAATATTCCGACTATGAGGCACACACGTTAACGGCGAAATATGATTGGTTCAAAGGGTAGTGTTTAAATAACATCCATGCATCTGGTTAATGATGTTACCGTTTGAGCCAATCATATTACATTGTACAGGAGCGTAACGTTGTCTGGGCAGGCAAAATTCGCGTAATTCGTACGTTTCGGAGCCGGTAACATCAATTTGGTGCAACTCATAAAAATCGATGATGGCTTAATGACTAGAAAAATAACAAGCCACAGATTATGGCCGTATGCCTTTCAAAGATGGAAATAACAGAAAGAAATCGAGGTTCAAGTGTGGAACGAAGTTTTTCGACGTTACTTACCTTGTCGCTTTTATAGTATGATAGACTGCGTCATGCGGGTAATCTGAGTCAATTTTGTTACTCGGTATGATTTTTTTCCCCTTCAGATTATTGCTTTTTTTCAACATCAATCTCGCGTCGAGCACATGTGCTACTCAAACGTCTAAAAATGAGACCTAGCTGGTACGACATATGTACGTATGTACCGAAGTGAAACTCGTTTATCCTACTACAGCATGCACTTCATCTGAATATTTATAAGTAATTGCCTGGACATAAAACTAACAGAATTCAGAGTCAGTCATGTGCTAAGTTGTTTTCTGTGCATGTGTATCACACTTCAGAATGCCCATTTGCACAGGAATACATTTCTTTTCTCAGTTGTTGGAGTTGTCTGCCCTTCTACGTGACTGTGCTGTGTTGAATGAATCACGCCAGTTTTGTGCTAACTGACCGTGATGGAATGCTATACTAGGAATCGCGGACAGTTTTCCTGATTCTTGGAACTGGATACTCAAAACGAATATTTATTGAACGTATCTAATATTTGTTTAGAATTCATGAAAATCTGTATCTATATTAGTTATTCTTTATTATTTCTTACTTTCCATCATTTGAATTTTGTTATGTAAAATTATAAGATAATGTTCCTTGTTATCTTTACCTGATTCCTGAGGGTACACACATAGCGATGTCCTAGAAGGTTTGTGTTTATTCAGTTTGTAGAGTGATATATATATATATATATATATATATATATATATATATATATATATATATATATATATATATATATATGTGTGTGTGTGTGTGTGTGTGTGTGTGTGTATACAAATATTTTCCAGTATCCGCAACAAGTTGATAGAGGCTGGTTGAGACATAATACATTTAAAGGTTTAATTTATGTAGAAACAGCCATGTAGAGTTTTGCAAACACAACGGTTTTTTGTGTTTTATTTGTTTGTTTTGTCTATGTTTTGTATACGCCTTTGAAAAAGACTCATTAAGAGTCGAAAGCGCTCAGGCTAGTTAGATACTAGTTTTGCACTGTTCGTCGTCAGTTTATTGCATATATATATATATATATATATATATATATATATATATATATATATATATATATATATATATATATATATATATATACCGCTCCGGTGGCCTAGTGGTTAGAGCGTCCGCCTCGGATGCGAGAGGTCGTGGGTTCTATCCCCGGCCGAGTCATGCCAAAGACTTACAAACATGGTACTAACAGCTGCCTCGCTTGACGCTCAGCATTAAGAGGTTAGTGTTAGGACTGGTCGGCCTGGTGTCAGGATAACGTGACTGGGTGGGACATCATGCTACATGTCTGCGGCATGATGCCCCAGTGCTAGACATCACTATAAACTGCCACACTGCAGACATTGTAGCGATGTGACTGAAAAATTGTTAAAGCTACGTTAAAAATTCAAATCACACACACACACACACACACACACACACATATATATATA
>JAECUM010062661.1:0-12670 GCA_016617855.1 Megalonaias nervosa
TATATATATATATATATATATATATTACAACATTCTGCTAGAATTATTTTTGCAGTGTTCAAGATTTTAAATGTGTTAAAATGCTGCTACCAAATTATTAGTCGGAGTTTCTTTTGTCAAATTTGATACAAATTTACATTTTGGTGTCCTCACTAGCTATGGTAGATTTATAAATACAATGAATGAATCTGTTTTACCTCCAAGGTCAATATAATTGTTGCAGCTGGACATTTGTTTTGTCAGTTTAGAAACAGAATGTATTGACAAAATGTAATGTGCTGAAATTAATGTTTTGTTTACTGTTGTTAAAATCCTCTTAACTAAGGCATGTATGTTTGTGTCGTAGTTTCTTCATTCACTTATATTTTCCCAATAACATGATGTTATATAACATATCAACACATATACAACAACAAGATTACAAAAACAAACACCATGAAATTATAGAGAAAACACATGCTGACAATAATTAACTCAGTCAACATCATTAAGATTTTAAGTACTTTTTTCAGTCGAACTTGGTGAGTTTTGAGAGAACGTTTGAAAGATATTAGTGTCTTTGTGTCTAAGACCAATGTTTTAACAGTGGGAACAATGAGAATATGAGTGTCAGATGAGGATCGTAAGTTTCTAGATGGGTTGTGCATATGGGTATGTCAGATGTGTATATTGGACTGGAGCCAGTGAATGAAATGTAGCATATGAACACATTTTGTGTTTGATTCTGGATCGAAAAAGGAGCCGGTGGAGGTTGTGGTAAGAGGTTTGCTCAGTTCTTCGTACTCTTAAACTAATCCGAGCAGCTGTGTTTTGAACCTTTTGACATTTCTGTAGCAGATACTGAGACCAACCAGACAGAAGTGAATTACATTAGTCCTGTCTTGGACAAAAAACTCTGAATGGGATTCAATAAGACACATCGTCTCAGTTCCAAATATGCCTTGCATATGCTCACTTGTTTACTGTTGTTAAAATCCTCTTAACTAAGGCATGTATGTTTGTGTCGTAGGTTCTTCATTCACTTATATTTTCCCAATAACATGAAGTTATATAACATATCAACACATATACAACAACAAGTGAAATGAGAGTATTGTCGAGAGTGACACCTAGGTGTCTTGTTTACTGTTGATATGTAATGTTTGTATTACTATTCCCTGTTGCATCAGGAAAGAATGTGAATGAGAAAAGTATTTGATTGGTGATCAGGATGACTTCAGATTTATCATCATTCCTTTGTTATATGTCATTCTTGACTCAGTATCCGAAATGTACCCATCTACGCCTTGGACGGTAACCTCAACTTCTTTTGCTAATTTGAGTGTCATCAGCGTACAATTGTTGCGACCCCGGATGTCGATCAATGACACTTGAGAGCGGAAGAGAGCACAGAGTGAAGATAACCGGGACGAGAACAGAACCTGGTGGAATACCAAAACGTAGATCTGCTGGCATGGGGCCTTTTATATTTATTGATACTATTTGTATCCTGTTGAATAAACATGACTAAAACCATTGTAAGGCTTCATCGTGAATACCATGTACATGTTTTCTTCGATACGTTAATATGTACCATATTCGGAACACCGTGCAGCAGAGAAGGGACGAGCAGTAACCTCAACTTCTTTTGCTAATTTGAGTGTCATCAGCGTACAATTGTTGCGACCCCGGATGTCGATCAATGACACTTGAGAGCGGAAGAGAGCACAGAGTGAAGATAACCGGGACGAGAACAGAACCTGGTGGAATACCAAAACGTAGATCTGCTGGCATGGGGCCTTTTATATTTATTGATACTATTTGTATCCTGTTGAATAAACATGACTAAAACCATTGTAAGGCTTCATCGTGAATACCATGTACATGTTTTCTTCGATACGTTAATATGTACCATATTCGGAACACCGTGCAGCAGAGAAGGGACGAGCAGTAACCTTCGATTTTGAATAGCTTAAGGCGAGTGCCGTAGCAGACACTGTATACAACCGTCAACCTAGGATATCTCAAATGACAATGAACATATAGCGGGAAGACCAAAAGGCTATTCATAAAATTGCATACAATGTTCAGTTCAGATTATCTCATTACTATGGTGAACATGCCTTCCGAACTTATATGCCGAGATCAAGGCGGTACATGTGCAGTTGTTTTAACATATTTTGCATGCAAATATTGTTTATGCTAATAACGAGAAAACCTGCTCAAGTACCCTATACAAAAGGAAATTACTTGTAAAATATAATTTGTCAATAAAAGTAAACAATGTAATTGGCTATCAAGGTTAACCAGCCGAAGTTATTTACATGTATATTTAACACCAGATAAGGTGGATGATCAAAAAAGTATATTTTATTCTATAACTTTATATTCTTCTCTCATTTTCTGAAAGGAAATAAAATTATGTTTCAGAAGATGCATCCGTGACGGCATGGCCGGTCCCTGTATTACTCCTGTTCTGCGCAAGACATGCAGATTGTAAACTGAATGTAATATTTTACACACACACATAAATTAATATAATACTGAGAATACACCGAGTATATATTTACCTTGGAATGATCTTCATATATATATATATATATTTAAATGTATATGAAGATTATTCAAATATTTAGTAGTTTGATGAAAATATGCTGTTCGTAAAGTGAACTAATTTTATAAAATTGGACACTTTACATAAGAAGAACATAAATAGCCGTAAGACAGATCTAGTTATTACGATGTTGACATACTGTGACATGTGGTATTATGAAATTATTCCTTATAATAATGTATTCTTCAATTGTAAAATCCTCTTAGTTGAAAATGAAGTTTATATCTCGACCAATAACATTAGATATCATTAGATAATTCTTTTCAGACATATGCAAACAGAAGATGATGTTCTTGGGAAAGAATATTATTAATATTCTCCACATTATTCTCGATATCTTACCCGTATAGTTGGTATGAAATGTAAGGAGATAAAACTTAATCGATTAACATATGACGCAGCATATTTAAATATGTATACTATACAGCGTAATGGCTGGTTCAGATCCATATGCGATGGATAACTGTAGTAAAAACAAATGATTATGTAAATCTTACCAAAGCGGGCAAAGAGAGTCAAATGACCAGGTTTAACAAAGAAATTCATATTATGTGTTAATTTCATTACATCAAATGTATAGGATGATAGAGGAAATGTTAAAACCATATAAAGCAATCAATACAGAATTAATTACAACTGTAGGCAAGCTCTAATAAGAAGGTTGACATGCATGGCACGGAGTAAATAAAGAAAATAACTTTATGAAGCATTAGAACGATTACATGGAATTTATTTATTTGACGTGTACGGCGTTTTCTAGAGTTTTGTTTTAAAATAACATACATTGAGTAATAGGCGCATCTCCTTGTCGGTCGCTCGCAGCGAGATATCCTCTATTTCATTATGTGCATGGGTACTTTTCCCTTCGATCTAGCACGTATTTGTTTTTAGTACTTTTAGGATGCTTGAGCCATGTGCTGGCACAATGATCCCGAGATCAGGCAGTGTCTACCATACATATAGTTTAGCATAGCTATAATAGGCTGACAGTGTAGCGGTGTAGCTAGCCAAAATGCAACGTGAATGGCAGGATAGCCACATAACTGACAACCAGGCTACTTTGTAGGAAATGAAACAACATAGTTTGCAATATAGTGATACGGTTGGTAACAGAGTAACATAGTTTGCAACGAAGCAACATATTCAGCAGCAAAGCAAAGTAGCTGGCAACAGGGCATCATGGTGGGGTCACAAAAAATAGGACGAAGGGTCAAAAGAGTTCGCGTGAATTTTTAATTTTAATTAGATCTTGAACTGTGAATTTTGATTGTTGTTGCATGAATCACATGCATTGTTACAACAACATATTCACTCTATGGGGCATATAACAATCATTAGTTGGTATCGTATCATTTGGTGTCTCATCGATGTTTTAATTATATCATTTGGTCAATGCTTTTTTACATGCACGAGAGTCTAGTTTCATGTTTTGAGTTAGTGACATGGTGCATGAGGCAATGCATGCTTAGTGTATAAGTCTTTGTTTTATTTATTATAAATTATTATATTTCACTGTCAATATCATTGTTACAATGACAATTATGGTGTGAGTATTGATAATCATATTGTAGTATCACAATTTTGTTTCAATTTCATACACTATGTTCGGTGTCTTCGCTTAATCCATATCCATTTGGTTATATCCTGTTACAATGCAGTCACAACCAAAGTAAATGTCACATAGTCTGTCATTCTATAATACTCTTATAATACAGGGAGTAACAAACTTGATTTTAAAATATCTATATAAACTCTGAATATAGAGGATTGCAACCACCGATAATTTCTAATTTCAGCTAGAGAGGAAATGAAAATAATTACAGGTAAATAAAATAATAGTATTACGTAAGTGCTTCATGAACTGTTCGAAATAGAAGGAAAATATATTACCTGCGAACAAAAGTCTTTAGCGGATTTTTTGTAAAGTTACATTTCAGCACATCACATTGGCACGCATCCTTACAAAACAAAAAGAAACGAAAACAAAAAGAAACATTCTTCTGCAGCATTGGTGGACAAGGTGCATCAGTGTGGCCGTAATTATGTGTAAATGATTCAATCTGACCCGCCAGTGATACCTTTGTATATTGTTAAACCTATATTTTGTCTGGTCAGCACCCAAAACCAATGATTCTGCACTTCTTCATCGTTTGCATTTCCACTTGGAAACACCGAGTTAAGTCGCTTATAAAAAAAAGAAATGTTCTGAATATGAAAACACGACATGCTCTCTTGCCTGAATATGAGGTTATTCACGTATAGTGAAATAAATACCAAATTACGCAACGGATTTTTTTCGAATCGTTTGCTTTATCGTCACCCACGTGTCTTCTCATTTGGACATAAATCAAAATACGTTTCAAAATCTGAGTAATTTCGGAAATCTAACTGCCAAAGACCTGATAGCTGTTTCATTCGTCAAGAAAGACAATGAATGTAATGAACAATGTTAAGAAATGATTATGCGTCAATAGATCTTTAATTGCAAAACTTGGTTCTCTTTCAGACTCATTCGAGATTAATTTTATCAACTGCTCGAGAGCGTCGACCCTCCCCCTCCCCCAACCAACCAAAAAGATTAAGGAACAGCAACGTAGCAGATATGAGCTTTCGATGCGGAAACTTTAATTGCATCTGAATAGATAATGGTTTAAGTGTATTGTAATGTCAAAAGGCGATCTAACTAGTGCTGTTGTTTCTGGTATCGACGTATTTCAGGTATTTATCACGCGTGTTGCAACCTACGCCCTTCAGGTTCAGGCTCAATGGCCACATCGGAATTAGTTGAACTAAACAAATCATGTTCAATTTTTATATTAAATATTAAAATCCGGAATGCTCTTTATTCATAATACAGTTAAGTCTTTTTTAAAAAAATGCTAATCAGGAATAGGATGGTACCGGAAAAATGAGTAGCATAAACCTGACGAAAGAAAATTGGACTTTTTTGCCTCGAAAGATTGCACTCGCACAAAATTAAGATATTGTCATTGATCACTTTTCTGACAGAAGGATGGACTAACCCAGAGCGTCGGTCTATCTATGTCATGCAGACCTGAAATTTGTAACTTTCAGCGATTCACCGTTGTTTAGTTTACTTTATAAATTTCGGTGTAAATGCCACGTAAAATACTTCGTGCACGAATGCAGGTCTATTCTGTGACGGCAGTTGCACGATTCGCTTGTTTCAAACCATTCTACCGAAATCAATTCAATTCGCAAATAAAGCCCTTAATTTTGCAAGCCCTACGTATGTTTCTTCAATGAATGCTTCCTGTATTCAGTAAATTATGTTATTTCATATTGTTGTGGGAGGGAAGATTTCACTCTAAATTTTCAGTTTTAGAATAGAAGATATTATATTCTCTTACATATTTTAATACCGTTTACTACTGTTAAGTTTGTTGAAATATATTTGTATGGAGAACCATGGAAGAAAACTAATTTTAAAGACATGATGTCAACCTAGATAAAGGAATGATTGTTTCATCACCATCATCATCATCATATATATATATATATATATATATATATATATATATATATATATATATATATATATATATATATATATATATATATATATATATGATTTTGCTCAAGTATTACAATAATGTTTGAATCTGCAGGGCCGTAGCAGAACAAGGGGAAGACTGAGACAGGCGTTGCGTCCAGGATGCATCCTTTGATATAGAATTTTATTAAATTACAGAAAATTAACAAATAAAGTCTTATTATAAAACATATTGTCTTATCATTCCCCTTATCTTGTGCTAAACATAAATGTGAATAACTTCAGCTTGTTAAGCTTGATATCCAAGTTACATCATTTGTTTTTTATTGACAAATTGTATTTTACAAGTAATTTCCTTTGTGTAGGGTACTTGAACAGGATTTCGTGCCATCAACATAAACAATTATGTTGAAACAACTGCACATAAACTACTTTGATCTTGGCAAATAGATTCCGAAGGTATGTTACCCTTCGTAATAAGATAATCTGAACATTGTATGGAATTCAGTAAATATCCTTTTGATCGTCAAATTACTTGCATCATCACAATCTAAATGTGATCATGTTTTCTTTGTCGTTTGACTATCTATCCCTATATATCCCTTTGGGTTGTATAATCAAAATCAATTAAAGTCGTCAAATGTTATTTAGTAGATACATGTTCATTCACATAACAATTCCCTGTTTATATGTTCTAAATTATTACATTTTCTTTAATTTATTTCTCAATTTTGAACCTTTCAAACTGAACCTTTTAGAAGAAAATACGTTATCAGTTCAGTTATGAACAGACCACTTGCGCTAGACCACTTACAAAGAGCAAACATACTATTGTATATTCATTTAAGATACAATGTGATTTCACAGGCTATTTGAAACTTATATTTAGCTGTAGAACTTTTAGGACTAAGATTTGTCCTAGCTGAAATAATTTGCTGACATACATTTAATGTTTAATTTTAAAGTTTGACCTATATGACAGTAAAAACACAATTTTGCTTTAGTCCTTCGAAGGTTTTTAATGGCTGTTGGTTTTCATTGCGTAGGAGATGACCGAACACGGTATTACTGCCGGGTCCAATAAACAATAAATCAAATATGAAATTAAGTTTTGGAATAACAGAGATTGGAGCGGAGACGTGGAATAGAATAACACGACCTCCCTTATGTAAAGTATAAAAATTGATTAATTACATCAAGAGAATAAAATCGAACATGACACGTGAATGATTAACTTTCTTTCAGAAACAGAGTAACAAAATTATGCCACATTATATTAGCCGTTTGGTCATACTGATAAAACAAATTTCATATAATCGAGTAGTGAGTGATCTAAATCTAATTGCCGGTAACCTCACCGGGTGATTACGGTCCCTTCAAAATCATTAGTGCCGATCGGTTACAGTATTTTCTTTCCCTTCCCTCCCCCCTCTCCCTCTCTTTATCCTCTTATCTTGCTTCTACAGGTCACCAACCTCTTGGTTGCAGACTCTGTTATCTTCCCCATTGTATAACCATGTAGAGATATTTTCATTCCTTTTGCTTTATTTGCAATTCTCACGTCCACATTCAGCTGAGTCGCTCTCTCTCTCTCTCTCTCTCTCTCTCTCTCTCTCTCTCTCTCTCTCTCTCTCTCTCTCTCTCTCTCTCTCTCTCTCCGTGTCCTCAAGTACCCGACAGTCGTCGTTAGGACGATTTATTTAACGAGGAAATTTACATGATATTTTCCTTGGAGTCAACTTTTTGATCTCCCACATAAACCTAGACTGATTTATTTTACGAGGGTAACTTTAATAAAACCCTAATTTCCGTCTGGGAACACAACCCTCGTTTAGCTTAACCAATCCGGATTACTACTTTACCCCAGAATAATCGTTGTCACTCATATCGATGATAGAAGAAACCCCTCTAAACCGCCTTTGCTAACTATTCTGAAAATACAATTTTATGACACCTCTTTCAAATGGACTACAATTTCCTAATAATATCCTTCGTCCATATCAACTCTGGACATTTTTCCGCTAAGACCTCCTGTTAACATTCCACTTCTGTATGTTCGTAACTGTTAACCGGGTGAGTGATAGTTACAATTAATTGTCTGCACAGTGTTTATAATTTGTCGGTTTAATTTTAAGTTCCTATTATGTAGATGATCTATATTTACCGCGTGTTAAATGAAATATTTGTATCCAAATATAAACTGGGTGTATATTTAAAATAGTAAGTGTAAATGACAATAAGACCTCAATTACAATTTCAGTATAATCAGCTTATCGTAATATGGTGTCAGTATTATTCTAATGATTTTAAATTCATGCAATTCAGTTAAATAAAAATAAAATTAGAAAGCAAGAAAAATATTTCAATTATTAATTAGAATCAATTACAGTCCAGATTTTATACAAGGGGTTCCAGTGACTTAGTATAACTGTGAACAATTACAGCGACATGTACTAATGTTAGACACTAAATACAAATACAGAAAAAAACAATTGGCGCCTTAAATGTTTGATTATTTCTGCTTTCAAAATACGAGCTAACATAGCATAGATAGTTGGCATCATCTGTAATTCTAATAAAGATATAATATTTCTGTGGATAAACAATTCAACACAGATACATTTTATTTGCAACAGTAGGTGGTGAATTGTAAGGATGTGAGTTGGTTTAGGGAGAAAGAAGTAGATGTTGAATTGCATGTGTGATTGCTTGTATTTCATGGAATGTTATAATCTTCAAGGGCCTATACTTATCCGTCTTCTCTGGGATTGTAAGGGTGGGTGTCGGATTGTAAACAATGTGTGTTGGATGGTATGGGCGTGTATTGGTCAGTACGGGTGGTCAAAAATATGTTATTGACTACGTACATAGCTCCAACCATCCCTCATCCGATTGTTGCAAGTGTTGTTAGGGTTGTTTAAGATGTGTGTTGATCTGTGAATGTGGTTGCGTGTCATTCATTAGATCAAAATGGTGAGAAAAAAGACAACATACAAATAGAACAGTATAATCGGAGGAGACAAAGAGAAGCTGGGAATGACTAAATTATGAAATATGCCTGTCTTGAATGGAGAAAACCAGCGTGCAGCCGAGAAACAGGAAAAGTAACTAATACCCAAAGAGAAATGAAGCAATATGCCGACATCAAAGTCAATTGGATTCAGTGCTATACATGGAGAGATTACTTAAATTAAGCTTGCTTTAATATCACGCAAGGAGAAGCAGATGAGGATAATTTTACATTTAGCCATTGCAATGCTAAGAAAAGCCAAGATCTGCTAGAAACCCATTTGCAATAGATGGTTTGAGTTGTAGTGAACGGTTATTAAAGTTTGGCATTCTATATGTATGCGGTTTCTTCACTGTACTTAGCATATCAGAATAAGGCTCATAAAAGGAAGTACAAGTTCCAGTAATTGCGAAGTCCATACAGCATTCAATATACCTGAATATTTATATTCACGTATCAGTTGAATAATGTGTCCGTAAATTTCACACCATCAACATTATATATTTCTTCTGTTTTATATTTATTTTCGTCAGTCTTCATCCAGTTGACAAGCTGTTGCATAATGTTCGTTTTTTATTTATATGTTATAAAAAGTGTATAACTATCTAATGCAAGTAAACAGAGTTTGTTTTCTTTAGTTATTTTTCGGACAAAATTGCTGTCTCTAAAACGATAAGGAAGTAAATATTGCATTGCAGAGAGTGGGCGGTAAAGTCGGTATCACAAATAGCTAGCCCAATATATAATCTTGACAACAGCAGCATGTTATTCATGATCAAAATAGTTGAAAGTGTTAGTAGTGGAGACGATTGGGAAGGCGACATGTAACAGATACACTGATTATTAAATATTCCCCAGTAACTAGATTATTTATGTTTGTTTGTGACGATACATGAGGTGGGTGATAATAGAAAAAGCTTATTTTCCTGCAACATTTTGTCCAGAGAAGACTCTGCATAATTTACAGTTAAATTTCAATGACCTCGGGAACCGCGACGACAACTGGTAAGCCTTATTTTATCCTTGAGTGTACACGTCACATATTCAGGAAAACTGCATAGTAATATATTGATCAAAACAGATTTTACAATCTTACATATTTCCACAACCTGGCATACCCCAAAACAATATCAATGTTTATTTTCATAAGCTAAACGTGTAGCTTCATGCCTATTAATATAACTGTTAGATGCAGTCAGTTGCAACAGAGCTTTGTTTCGTAGTAGGGAAGCATCGTTGAGACAAGCAAGTCTATATGAGCCGCGTACATCTAAACATACGAGATCAAAACCGTGGAAAGCTCAGGGTACGGTGGTATCAGCGGACCAAACTATCAAGGTATTAATTTACAAACTCATTCTACGTTCATATAATAAGTTGTAGAATTGGTTTTGAGAGGGTAGACAATCGAGTTGCGCAAACAAGTCAATTAAACCTTGAAACGTTATTTTAGTGATTTCTTCTGTTCATACATAGCACATTTGGATGCGGGGGAATGCAACAAAAAAGCGTTAAGAAACACACATGACAAACCAATGACCCCAGTACAGACTATCCTAATCAACATTATAGATCCCGTGTCTGATTATACCATTAGACTGTCATTCAACATTTAACGTATCTAGTCTATGAAATGCAGTTCATTGATTTTTTCGTGAATTATTACAGTATCAGACAAAAGAGAATTTGCCGAATGGAATACTCTGGCAATGTCTAGTGTTAATGGCGAAGTTTGTATTTCATGATATATTAAATTGACAGAAATGTTGCTACAAGTATGATTAACAATGCTCCCCTACGGATAGTAATTTTGGAACATTGCCCCATTTGTCTTCAAAAATATATATTTTAATATTGTTCTTTATTTATCACAATATTTTAGGCTATCTGTTGACAAGTTATCGCGCACAAACCATAACGAATCTCATGTCACGAATCTAACATATCTTGCCTTTTTCAAGTGATCCATTGTTTAATAAAGTCTCAAGTAACAGAAAACGTGTCAAACGGAAAGCAGTATAATTCTATAAAGTTTGTGAGGAATCACAAAACAGTTTTGACTGAATTTTACTGAACGTTTTGTGAGTACAAAAGCATAAAGTATGTCTCAACTTTTTATATTCTATTCCATCAATATCTCCGATTCATATGTATATCTTGCAACAGATGGTATCTTTTCAAAATTATAACATGACTTACTGTCTTGGAAAAAGTTGATAAACAAGAAAGCATTACATGTCAACAAATACGGTTTATAGTTTGCGATACAAATACACGGATGATTTTCACTGACAGTGACGTGCCTATAAATGGAGCACCAGCTGGTAGCTGAATATGTCTTTCAAGAACTTGAACACATCAATGTGACATTTTGTCTGTCCGATGAAAGTTTTATCTGGGAAAATATATAACACATTTTTGGCAAACCAAATAGGTATCTCAATTAGACGATTGTATGCCCCTGATCTGGATTTAGAAGGGTCACAGACATGATGCTCTCTTGAAGTTCAAGCATTGTCTGGTATTTAATAATATTAATTATTATTATTACACAATTTCCATATTTATTATATTAAGAAAAGAAACAAACCAATCTGACCATTATACCTGCATTATTTTCAAATTCAACGTCCTCTCCACCCTGTTATTAAACTGTCAGAAAACCTCCCTACATTACAAAGCAAAAGTATGAAAAATCAGAAGAATAATATAATGCATGTAGAGCCTTAATTCCTGTATCTTTCCTTAATCTAGCGAGTCTCATACCATGAGTAGTAGCATGAAATGTGTAGTATACAACTATGACTTAATTTAATCCATTTCATATGTACTAAGTCAAAACGAAGCCCAGCTTTGTTTGCACCAAACAGTTCTCCTCTGCTCTCATACCTTCTCACGAAAGTTTGCATTTTCTCAGGAATTAAAATATCACTTCGTTTTAACTAATGTTTAAGGTGCAGAGGATCTCACGTCCGTTCTTCAGTAATTAAGATATACAATTTTCTAATAGCAAGTGAAAACTGTTTAAAGGTGAACAATATCCAAGGTCATATGTTAAGTAATTAACTTATAGAGTACCCCGATAATACGTAGAAACCGTTTAATATGAAGACACTCTCGGGCCTGGTGTTATTAATTAAGCTATTAAATGTTTATCCTGAATAATTATCAAACATTATTCTATGACTCCGTAAACCACTATCTCAGTTTCTGTTGGTGAATGTATTATGCAATTTAGAAAATGTAATTATTACTTTGTGTGGAATTTACTACATTGTGGCTATGCACTCTTTACTTAGCAACAAAACGAAAATTCATGTTTGAAACTAATAAGGTTTGTCTGGTAATGTGTTCCAAGGACAATATGGCGACAAAAGCAATTGTCCGGTCATTTAAAAGTAAAGATTTCATTTGAATTATTTGCTCGTATTTAACTTTTGGATTTTGCTTCCTACTGTAATCTAAAGAAATAGTAACTATGTTGCATCAGTACGCACTCATGCATTCACACACACACACACACACACAAATATATATATATATATATATATAT
>JAECUM010062662.1:0-12032 GCA_016617855.1 Megalonaias nervosa
AAAAAAAAAAAAAAAAAAAAAAAAAAAAAAAAAAAAAAGACGTGGTCGCGGCAAACAATCAAAGGTGGATTTATAGGACCCGTGCTGGCGGAAGAAGCGGAAAGTCTATTGCCAAATTTACTGGGAATTGGCCGAGGACTTACATTGCCAGGAACTCGGCCGCGCTAAGTAACTTTGATATACTTGGTAAGCTAAAATCCGTTTTCGGATTTCGTGAAGTTTATTCTAAAGATGAACTTAGCGATGCACCAGCTGGTGGCTCGTGTATGATAAATAAACAAAATTTTACCGACGGATCCGGCACACACTTGGTAGTAGTCTACGGCAATAATTATTTTGATTCATTTGGTCTTCCTCCGAGCGATTTGATCAAAATATATATCAATAAAAAATATGAAATAATAAATTATTCGCCTAATCAAATTCAACCAGTTGGAACTTCGGCTTGTGGATATTATTGCGTGATGTTTATGAAACAAATGTCCCAACCAAAATTCAATTTTTAAAAATTTATTTTACAGTTTGACAAACAACCTTCTCATGCTAATGATGAGATTGCGATTAATTTTGTAGAAACTCCTTGATATGTCAACATACTTTCTCAAGTGCAAAACTAAAACAGAAAACAAAGATGAAACAACATAAAAAAAAATAACAGAATAATGCTGAATGTATTTGTGCAATCTGTGGGAAAAGAAAAAGTATGTTTTTAAAGAAATTATCCGTAGCTGGATGCCATGACAAGGTTATTTTAGTAGACGACTCAAAAAATGTTTATGAATCTGAAAAAAATCTTCTTATAAATCTGAAAAAATATTTATAAAAAATTATTTTATAACTCTAAAAAAAAATCTTCTTATAAATCCGAAAAAAAATTTATAATCTGGAAAAATATTTATAAGAAATCAGAAAAATATTTATAATAAATCTGAAAAATATTTATAAGAAATCTGCAAAAAAGTATTATTATAAATCTGAAAAAATATTATTATAAATCTGCAAAATTCTGAAACATTTGTCAGTTATACATTATATAATGACATGCGAGTGCGATTGTAATAGCGATCTCTGTCTGGAACAGAATAAAATTGTTACGTACTGTCAACATTGCAACAACAGAGAAATAATTTGAACATATATATATATACATAAATTAGTTGGCAAATTGCCAAAACCAAAAGTCGGTTGGACATTACCAGGCCACAAATATACTGAACCATACAATCCGCTGGACAGACAGTTGAATAAAAACGATAATCCGCTTCCAGGACAAGAGCCTTACAATCAAGTTGACGTAATAGCAATGCGTCATGATATTTGCTACCGTGATAACGAACTGGACAAGGCTGTCTGTGATAAAGTAATGCTATACGAACTTACTGATATGAAACCAGTAAATATGGGTGAGCGTGTTGACCGAAAGCTGGTGCAGGGTTTTATTGCAGCAAAATATAAACTCGTGTTTGGAAAGTCTTATCTCAGTAAAAAAAGAGTTGTCAGCGATGGAATCGCTGGCATCAGAGCTACACAAACCTAAAAAATAAGTTTCTGCGACGTAAAGTTGTCGTAAACACCGTTGATGATATCTGGGTGATAGATTTAGTTGATGTGTTAAATCTTGCTCAGATTAACGTTGGCGCTGACGGCGCTCCGAAGAAATATCTTTTTAATGTCATAGATGTTTTTAGAAAATATGCGTTTAGTGTACCTCTTTCAGATAAAACAGGAACGTAGATAACTGATGCGCTAGCGCAGGTAATAACAAGTACAGAAAGAAAACCAAACAGAATCTGGATTGATCATGGGGCAGAATTTTTTTAATAACATTTTGAGCACTGTTTGGAACAAAATAACATCAAAAAATATGTTACATCAAATGACGGTAAAAGCGTTGTCGTCGAGCGATTTAATCGCGCACTAAACAAAAAAATCCACAAATATTTGACAGCTAAAAATACAAATAAATATATTGACAATTTACAGCAAATTGTTGATGAATATAATAACACCAAGCACAGATCAATGAAAACGTCGCCAAACGGCGTAATTAAAAATCCGATATTAGCAAACGATAACATGTACCACAGACAGAAATTTAAAGCTGGTGATCGAGTTAGAATTTCTCTGACGAAAAAGGTGTTCGAGAAGGGATTTCCTCCAAACTGGAGCGAAGAAGTATTTGTTGTTGATAAAGTACTTTTAACTATACAGTTACCTATGCACTAAAAGATTTATTAGGTGAACCTCTAACTGGTAGTATTTATGAACAAAAACTGCAACAAACAGAATAAGATATATTCGTTGTTGAAAAAGTTATTAGGAACGCGGCAACAAAGGTTTAGTTAAATGGCTCGGGTATAGCGATAAATTTAACAGCTGCTGTAAAATAATGTTATTATAAATTTCTTCGTACTTCACAAGTACAGATTTACATCTGACCGGCCGACACAAACAAATTAAATGTAATTTTCTTTTATTATCGACTGGCATAAAATTAAATATTTTAGCAAAAATAAAATCATGTTTTTATATTTCTTTGCCTGTCAGTTATTTTTTAGTTAAGAAAAGTTTGTATAAGTTGCCAAAATATGTGTTGTTCGACAACAGTAAAATTAAATTTTATTATTTTTTTAGCGATATGATTCTTAACATTATATCGTCCAGTTGTCGGTCTGCTGTATTTTGTTTTGGTCAACAACGTCAACTACGTCATCTTCATTGTCGTTGTTATTAAATAAAATATGTTCGTTATAGCCAGATATTACGTTAGGGATGAAATTGTCGTCGACGATTTTGTGGCTGGCGATTGTATTACTTCCATATTATAATACATTTTTATCTAATTTATAATAATAAACTGACAACAGAAACAAAATCTCCTGATGTAAAATATCATCAGAAAGTTGATATATTAAATTACAAAGATCTAGCTGAAGCAGTTCGAAAATGCTTGTCAGGATATAGTGCCTATTTTGTTGACGTTATTGTCATGCAAGGTGATTCTGATAAAATTCTCTTAACAGCGGCAGAAAAAAAAATTGATAACAGTTCACTTATATCACTAAAATTGTATCGCGATGATATTTTAATGTTTGCACATAATTGTCTTACTAAGACAGAGCTAAGAAACATAATTAATCATCATATTTAAAAATAAATCTGTCAAATGTTGATGTTGAAGTTCTTGATTTCTTTACACTATATGTAACATCTTTCACTGATTGCGGATGAATTTTAAGATATTTTGAGGCAGAACAAATTGATTTAAAATTTATTTTTTCACCAGTTTCACGATTTATTGAGATAAGTGGTCTTCTAGGATTTTTAAAATTATTAGCACCACCAACTTTTCTTTTGATGTTTTCTTTTGGTGTGACCAGATCTAAATTTTCTAGACGATTGTTGGACTTAATGCTGTTGATGTGATCGATAACCAAATCATTTGAAATAGCGCCATGAAAACATCATAAATAAATCTGTGACTGTAATAACCAACAAAATCCGTTTTAGTTTCACGAACTTATAATTAAATAACCAGTTTCATGTAAACTTCCAACAACTTTTTTTGTTCTTCTATGTCGTATAATTCCGAGATCACTAGCCTCATATCAATCAAACACTGGACGTGGTTGAAACTCATCTTGCAAAGAAAAATTTTCAATATTATCATCAGTGATTGCGCCGTTTACTCTGTAAGCTCGTTGTCCTTCTGGAAGGTCTCCGCAAAGCAAAGTATAAATAAAATCTTTTCTAAACATTTCTGTCTTATCTGTATTATCACCTCTGACACTGATCTTATAACCAGCTGGAGTTGGTATGCCAAAAGGTCGTCTGTATCTGACACAAATAACCGAACCAAGTGCATTTCCAGCATATAAGTTGTACTTAGGGTGTACGTGATAAGTTTCGCTGCTGTCAATCTATTGTATCTCAGAATTTTTGTCGTTATATTATATAGCATTTTTATATCTTTAATTAAAAAATACATAAAAATCAATTAAACATAAAATATATTAAAATTGCGAAATATCGCCAAAAAGAGCCTTATCAGAGCAGGCAAAATTTCTACAGCATTTTCTGGCTACGATAACAGTTACAAAATTTGATAATCAAAATGTTTTAGCAAATTTTAACTCCACAAATTTATTTCATCTTTTACAACCGGTTGCAGCGCAAGAACTTGCAGCTCATAAAAGTATCAAGTTAATAGTACAGTATCATGTAATTTTATCAAAGTTACATGCAATCGAAAAAGATATAATTGACATAATTTTTGAAAATACCAATTTCGACCACGAAATTTTAGAACCGTATTAAACAGCTCAATCACGAAAAATATTAGCTGGAACAAACATTTCCTCAGTTGCTGATGAAATACATCAGGAAATAAATAAATAAATTGGAGGAATTTACCACATCAGGATCAGGTTGGAAATTTGAAATGATAAAAGTAATTTTATTTCACACAGCAAGATATAACGTTCTTCGCTGTAATTCTTACGTTGATCTCCCTCAAAAGATTAAAAACAAAAAATGCTGTATAAACGTAAAAGAAAAAAATGATGACCAAAGTTTTCGTCGGGCAATTTTGTCTGCAAGACATCCTCAAAGTTGTAACTGTGATAGAGTTGAAAAATATTTGCCGTACAAAAGCAAATTGGATTTTGACGGATAACGTTTCCAGTGGCAGAGAATCAGATACCAAAGTTTGAAAAACAAAACGATATCTCAATAAATGTTTTCGGACTAGATGAAAAAGGAAATGTTTACCCAAGATATATTTCAGCGACTGCTACACAAAAGACAATACAATTGCTGTTTTATAAAGAACATTACGTTTGGATCAAAAACTTTAACGGCCTAGTTGGCAGACAATATAATAAAGATATTACGAATATGTAATTTAATTACTTGTGTTTTAATTTTAAATTCTTTCTATTTCGTTATTGTATCATTGAATTTTATTGTAATGATAATTTTCACGGGATTTGATATTTTCAAAAGAAATGTTATGTTTATATAAATCGTAAATACGACTCTCGTAGGTATTGTTTTTAGCTTGCCTTGGTTCGTCGATTTCGTAAACATCAGATGGAAATGAATGCTTTATTCAAGGTCATTTTCAAGCATACGTGTTCATTGCGTAATTCTATGATGAAATAACCACGCGTTCCATCGTGCGTGCATGGAATGACATCTTAGTTTAGTTTAAAAATAATCAGATCCCCGTGAAATGATCAGTTGTATAATATTCCTTCAAGGAGAAGGATATTTTTCTGTTAGGTGCCGTAAAAAGTCGTATCTTTTACATCTTTGGAGCTCTAGAGGTTTTATCATAGATAACAGCTTGTTTAGAAGTTCATCTATTATTTAAATATAATAATGTATACCCTGGAAAGCTACACAAGCTTTAGGACAAAGACCTTCAGTGAAAATTCATTCTAAATTGGAACATTAAAAGTTGTGGTTTAACGTGGAACTCTTGACATTCGCATAAGGACTTCACCTGATGTCATCATCCTCCATCTTGGAACCTCGTCGAGATTCAAACTTAGATTCAGTGAGAACTGTTCAGTGATAGGACTTATATATTTTCAATTCTAGGATAAATGTTTGGATCATCTTCACAAACTGTAAGTCCTATTTCCTATTTTCACCTTTTTAACGTGATTTCTAGGGAAATAAATTATTTTTGTTAAAACTTACAAAGCTTGTTGTCTTCACTCGTTTCTTTCGTTACTTTTAAACAAGCCTGTACGTAACAAAGCTAAAAATAAGAAATAGTTCTGCTACAGTTGTTTACAAGGTTTTTCTCAGAATGAAAAACTGCAAAATCATCTTAATTACTGTCTTAATGTTCAAGCAATAACCATGCGAACAGTGAAAGAAAAAATATTAAAATTTAAAAATTATAATTTTAAGCTAAATATTCCTTTTGTCATTTATGCTGATTTTACGTGTCTTCTTGTTCCTGTGGCCGGTGCACAAAATAATCTGAATAAATTAAGCACTAGAAAAATACAACAACATATTACCTGTGGAGCAGCTTATAAAATATTTTGTTGCGCTAACGATAATTTTTCAAGTCCAGTAAAGTTACACAGAGGTAGCAATGGCGAATCTGAAAGTCCGGCCGTGTGGTTCTTAAAAAATTTAATAAATGAAGTTAATATAATTTTCAACAGACTACACAGGGCAGCTCCAATAAAAATAACATGCAAACAAAAACATGATTTTGATAATGCAGTTAATTGTCATATCTGCGACAAGTTGTTAGGTGATGATAAAGTGCACGATCACTGTCATCTGACCGGTCAGTATCGTGGGGCAGCTCATAACAATTGCAATTTAAAATTCATGCGCCAAATTTTATTCCAGTTGTTTTACATAACTTTCGTGGTTACGATAGTCATATCATTGTCGAAGCATTTGGCAATGAAGAAATTAAATCTAAACTAAAATTAAATAATATAATAAAATGTATTCCAAACAATTTTGAAAAGTATAAGTCAGTTACGCTCGGCAAATTACGTTTCATCGACAGTCTGCAATTTATTGCAGCACCATTAGATGAGCTTGTAATAGCTTGTTGCAATTTCAATAATCTAAAAAGTTGCTTTGGTGAAAACGATGTCAATCTTGGCAAAAAAAGGTGTCTTTCCGTATGAGGATCTCGACGACTGGAGTAGATTTGGTGGAACTTCTCTGCCCGGCAAAGATCAGTTTTACTCTCAATTAAAAGGCGAAGGTGTATCAGATGACGAGTACAAATACACACTAGACATTTGGAATAAATTTGGTTGTAAGACATTTGGTGATTATCATGATGTAATTTGAAAATAGATGTGTTATTATCAGCTGATGTTTTTGAAACTTTTCGTAAAGTTAGCCATGAACATTATGGATTAGACCCCTGTTGGTATTATTCAGCACAAGGATTATCGTGGGATGCCCTGCTAAAAACAAGTAAGATATAATTGGATCTCTTGACAGATGTTGATATGTTTAATTTTATTGAAAAACGGATTCGCGGCGGAATTAGCGTTATAACAAAAAATATATGCGGTAGCTAATTATAAATACTTAAAAAATTACAATAAAAATTTACCGACAAATTATATTATTTATCAATTCTAATAATTTGTATGGCTGGGCAATGTCAGAGCCGATGCCGTGTGGTGGATTTCATTGGATAATTCCAGATCAATTTCTTAGTGAAACAGAAAAAATCTCCCAGAAAATGTCAGTTATTTTGTTGAGGTTGATCTCGATTATCCTGAGTCACTTCACAACCTACATAACGACTATCAGTTTTGTGCAGAGTCAATGATGATCGATTATAGTATATTATCACTTGAACAACAGGCAATGACAACAGCAAAAAATCGATTGTTAATAAGCTAGTTCCAAATTTGTTAAATAAAAGAAATTACGTGATGCATTACAAAAATTTAAAACAAGCAGTAGATGCTGGACTAGTCCTTAGGAAGCTTCATCGCGTGCTAAAATTTAATCAGTCACGGTGGATGGCAGATTATATTGATTTAAATACCAAACGTCGTGCTATTGATAAGACCGACTTTGAGAAAAAAAACTTTTTTCAAGTTCATGAACAATACGGTATTTGGTAAGACGATGGAAAATATTAGAAAGCGAGTAAATATTGAGATTGTAAACGATATCAATCGCAGAAAAAATAGTTAACGATGACGGTTTTGTCAGTATTAAAATATTGAATGAAAATCTTGTTGCAAGACAACGACGAAAGACAAATTTAAAGTTAATTAAACCGATTTATGTTGGTACGTCGCTGTTGGACATATGCAAGTGGCTGATGTACGATTTTCACTATAATTTTACCAAAAAGCAGTGGCCAGATTCGGAATTGCTATTTACTAATACAGGTTCGTTAGTTTATAATATAAAATGTGAGGATATCTGTCAAGACGTCTATGACCACCGTGTCTGATTTGATTCATCGGATTATCCAGCAAGTAGTGGATTTTATGATGATGCAAATAAAAATGTTATTGACAAAATGAAAGATGAATTTATGTTTGTGCCAGTTAAGAAATTTGGTGGACTTCGAAATAAAATGTATGCCGTAATTTTAGATGACAATAAACTGACAAAAACGCAAAAGGTATTCCTCGTGGGTATGTGAAAAAGTGTATGAAGTTTGATGACTTTAAAGCAGCACTAAACAGCTGCACTAATTTTGTTAAAACAAATGTTATTAGAACAAATCATCACAAACTTGAGGCAGATAGAATTATAAAACGTGGACTAAGTAATGTTGACGATAAGAGATACTGTGAGGACAAAACTAATACACTAGCTATTGGGCATTATGCAGGTTATGATATATTTAATTAAATATTGTCTAACATTAAAAAATAATGTTCGGAAATTTAACGTTAGCAGCAAAATTTTAAAAAAAAATGATTAACAGCAAACAACTACAGTTTGAGTTTAATGATGAAATCTCAGGTATTTGTTTTAATAAATTTGATAAATGAAACTTTCGTTTATCAAATCAGATAACAGCAAATATTTTGATTATCTTGAAAAATTACGAGATGAACTTATGCTGAAATACGGTAACCTTCACGACCCGATAAGTCCGGACAAATATACGAAAATAAATATCGACCTAAACCAGTCACAGGTTTTTGCAACAGGTTGTAAGCATTTTATCAACAGGGTAGCAATGAAAGAGCTATTTGAATGTCATCAAAAAGTAAGCGGAAAAATTAAATTTTATTTGTATAAACACGATGATAAATTATTTCTAATTGCTACCGTTTAAACATTACTTATAGGCGAAGAAGTTCTTTAAAACAAATTTATCCCAGTCTGTCAGGCAATACTCTATACTAAATTCAAGAAAATATTTCACTTACCTTGCTTACTCCAGCGAGCATATCCACAGAAATGACTACGAAGAACAATGTGACTGCCTTTTACAGCGTTATAACACCCACGCAAAATTTCCTAGAATGTTCTAAGGGATTTCCAGTACGTAATCGCTGGGATTTTCAGTACGTAATCGCTGCGATTTCCATTACGTAATTTTCTAAAACAGTTGGGGATTTCCATTACGTAATCGCTGGGATTTCCATTACGTATTTTTCTAAAACAGTTGGGGATTTGGGATTTACATTACAGTTGGGGATTTTCATTACGATTGGGGAATTTGCATTATGTAATTTTCAAAAACAGTTGGGGATTTCCAAAACAGTTTTTGGGAATTTACAAACGTATACATACATCTCTGTAATTCGTCCAGCTGTCGCCGCCGATTGCATATCGATCCATTGCAATTGTTACCTCCTGTACAAAACGTGTGAATTCTCACCAGGATAGTAGTTATGTTATAAATGTGATATATACATCAGGATTCTGGTATTGAAAGGTGAGTGAAAAAATTATTTTTTGTAATCTAATGTCTGTTATAGTAGTAGAAGAAAATGAGACCCTTCCCTGACAAATATATTTTTGCCACCTTATTCTGAGCTAGAAAAAGGCTGGTGATAAAGTTCTCAACGTGAGGGGGAAGGGGGTTTGGTGAATAAAATGTCAGCATAGAAGTGTTTTGATGGGGGATGGGGGTCTCTGAGATAGAAACCTGGTTTTCTTCTACTACTGCATTCGTTTGGTTTACTCAGTCGAAATAGAAAGTACTAATTGGCTATAATATTATTCTGGAATTATTATGAACTGTTCAAAAGAGTTATGGACCAGTACATGCCCGGTTCTGAAATTTATACGGAAGTTTGCATTTACAGCAATGATAATTAAATTATTTGTTAAGTTTTACAACACTTGTTGGTTTTGCTTCTTTCTGTTACTTAGCTTATATACAACAGAGTCGTAACAATATAATACGTGACAGTGCATGTTCACTATTTTGTCTTAACAATAAGTGTATCAAAACTGATATCATCGATCGGTGAAGTAATAAAACCGTACTATATATATATATATATATATATATATATATATATATATATATATATATATATATATATATATATATATATATATATATATATATATATATATATATATATATATATATATATATAGTTTACAAGTAGTGTACTCTCTCTCTCTCTCTCTCTCTCTCTCAAAGTTGATAGAAATTTATCGGATTTTAGGATCAATCATTATGATAGGAAAAGTGTTGTTCAAATTATCAATATTATAAGCTTTCGTAGCCGTGGTTTTGATAATTTCCATTATTGAAAGCAATCATGGATAAAAATGTGTGTGTGTATATATATATATATATATATATATATATATATATATATATATATATATATATATAGATATAGATATAGATATATGATTATTGGCATAATAATTTGTTTTTAAACCCATGACTGACAAATGATGATAACTGTATAGCATGATGTGTGATACATTTGTAACGGATTAATTCACAGCCGGACAGTGGGTCGAACATTGAACTACCCTTATTCAGAACTGTCGCTTCAAAATTTCATTCTTCCAGAACCTACCATTTTCTTGACTGATTCTTTCAAACACTCGAAGATATTAAGTTATGTAATGTTACAAGTTGTGTAACATGCGTTCCTCTCTTGAAAATCAGACCCTATTAGCATGTGAAAATATTTACAAAATATCATATTTAGAAAATAATATTCACTCACTTTGTTAATTTAAAAAAGAACACGTTCAAGGTAACGAAAATTCCATAAATAATCCAAAGCAACCGTCAACCGTTGCGTTGTAAACAATGAAAATAAGAAAATAATAAGAAGCATTAACACATCTGAAAATTATAAGGAAAGCGTGTAGCATATCGCTGTTGCTATTTTTGTGTCACAGGAAAGATGCGAGACATAGTCCCAGCTACAAAGAATGTGTTCCGTACGTATGGATAGCATTGCGGATTTTTAATGGTATAGTACATGTCAAAATCATACAAATGGGAATGATTTTATTCTTGAACACAAAAGTATACGACTTCCGAAAAGTTTTAGGCGATCATTGAGTTGTTCTCAGATATAAAGCAAAAACTATTTCTTAATGAGAATTGTAGATATTAAGACTTGATATAATTCCTGATGTCAATTCAACAACAAGAGAAAACAAGAAAGTGTTTATATCCAGGATGTAACACGAATATTAGACACTCGCAGGCTTGAGGGTGAAAATTTGAGGAAATGAATGATACTGGAACCTACCTAATGTGAATTAGATTCAAAGGAAAATAAGGCTAGACCTTAAAAGCATATAATTGACTAGATTGCTGTTGTAATATCATTCAAGGGAAATAAATCTTCTTATGAAGGCAGGGGCATTTAAAGAGTAATATACCTTGGAAATCATACCGTCATTTATTGATACTAATTAAACACTTTGCTTTCAAAATGTTTTTGAAAGTTTATTGATTTTGTGTCGAAACTTTATGGGAGTCAATTAAATGTGTAATGGGTAAGACTGAATTTTTCACTGTTCTATGTGGCCTCGCAGATAGTATTCCAGGTCTTCACATCCAATTTGATATGGAAGATGCAGTTAAGTGGAAGTTGAACCTTCAGACACAGGGACGTATCTAAAAAAGTAGAGAGAATGTGTAACGGGTAGGACTGTACGTGTCCAATTGGACAGATGAAATTTTGAAGCGACCGTTCTGAATAAAGGTAGTTCAATATTCGACCCACTGTCTGTCTGTGATTTAATCCCTGTTACAAATGTATCAGAAATCAGCCTATACAGTTATCATCATTTGACAGCCATGGGTATAAAAACAAAATATTATGACATTTGTAAGTACAACTTGATATCTTAGCTTGACCATTTCCTTATACAGTACCAGTAATGATCGAGGCAGAAGCAACTTTCAGTGTTGCTTTTGAGGACAAAATTTGAAGTGTAAGTTACATGCATACCCGTGCTATTTCATTCATGTTATATAAATAAATGTAGCGCGATGATTAATTCTAAAAACTATGCTCCGATAGAAGTGAAATTAAAACAGTGAGTTTATATATATATAT
>JAECUM010062663.1:0-20273 GCA_016617855.1 Megalonaias nervosa
TATATATATAATGCGGCGTCACTCAAACGTTACTATTTAAGTTTCATGTGCCCCATTCTGTTGATCATGAACATTAAAGGAAAGGGAAACACGGGAGCGATCAGATTTACAACAGTTATTAATGTTAGATAATGTTAAAATTTTAAACACTTAATTTCCTCTAACAAATCATCAAATCCTTCCCGGTTGATAACAAAGGTCAAGCCTCTTAATTTAGCAGCACCATTCATATTAAACCTTCTACGTGGTGGTAGTGTGTTCTGGCAGAATTTAAAATAGTCATAAAATTGTTATAAAACTTCTTAAGTATTGAACTTTATGTTTGGTTCGTCATCTGACCTTCATACATTCCAAGATTCTCTCTCTCTCTCTCTCTCTCTCTCTCTCTCTCTCTCTCTCTCTCTCTCTCGTCTTTGAGGTATATTCCTTGTACTTAGAAGGACAAAGGTTTAGGTGCATTTTATATTTCGTATCTCCCTCTTTGCTCAATTGTCTTGTCTTGTTGTGTGTGTGTGTGTGTGTGTGTGTGTGTGTGTGTGTGTGTGTGTGCGCGCGCGCACAACTAAACAGATTTGTTTGGCCCCGGGTGGCCGAATGGTCTGAGGCGATCGATTTTACAGATCACTAACATCTCATCTGTCCGCGTGGATTCGAGTCTCGGCTAATGTGGGTGTGTGAGAAAGCTTGCCAGTAGCTTCCCGTGGGTTGGTGGTTCTTCGGGGGATTTTCTCAGTCTCTTCCTCCACCAAATATACTAAAGGCGCCACATAGCGTAGCGTGTGTGAAAAATGGTATTTAACCCACAGACCCTAAACGGGTTTGATATGCACTTTATACTATTTAGGGAAACAGAAGTTAACATAAAGCATACCTGTACATACATGTGCTACTGTTGCTCTAGTTTTATATACTTGACTAAGTACCTAAACACTTCATGTAACCGTTATCAGTAGTGCTCTCCCAGCACATGAGAAAATTCTGCTTAGCGGCATCTCCAAACAAGATAAATTATCCCAAAGTCTGCTACTATATCGGGGCAGAGTCCATTGATATCGGTAATTAAACATGCTGTAGATAAAGACTCCGATACAAGTCCTTGTTTATCAATTTGTTCCGTTAAATAAGTGGCGTGCTCTTTCAGAATGGGTACTCTTACCACATATGACTTGCTGCTGAAAGAACAGAGGACGACCAAATGACCTTCAGTCAACTGGTTTTCCGTTTAAATAAAGCAAACACTATATGTACCGTTTACAAGTGTTTCATATGGGTTCAGGGAGATTGTACAAGTTCAAGTGCATAAGACATGAAATTTGTAAATCTAATTTTCCTACAAATAATCGCATGTAGGAATTATTTTAAAAATTTTATTGTAGCCCATATACTAGTAGTCATTCACGTCGTACCTTTATGTTCACGCCTTTTTGGATGGATGATGTACTTAGGTTAATGTGATAGACCCTCTCCCCCAGTCCCACCCGAACTTCCCCTCCGCTCCTAAAATGATACATCCGTATGAGGTTGAAGCGTGTATATTGTATTTGATTTAGTTCACTATTTCTACGAAAAGGTTAATAGAGCGTAGTATTCTCTGAGTTTATACGCTAATAAGTCAAATAAAGAAAACGAATGAATTATTTTACAGGTATATTAATTAATTGTATTTGATATAGCCTAATAAAAATACTATTGTTGCTGACTTGTAGCACGCATCTGTTGTTCGCCATAACTGATTTTTGTACTGAATCCAGCAATTTAATGTGAGTACATGACATAAAATGGAATAACATTTTGATTCATAAATCCACGTTTCGGTTGTTCCTATGAAAGATTCATGGGCCTTGAAAGTATGTTATGCTTTTCTTCTTTATTATGATTCTCTTTCTAATCATGTGCTGACGTTACATTTATTATTATTTTTATTAGAGATGAAATTATCTACCGATAAAAACGAAACCACGACGCCGATTTGCCGTGTACTGATATCAGGATGTATTGGCAAAATAAAACACACAATATGGCGGTAGTTCCCATTCCCCAAGTTGCCACCCAGATCAGAGTAGCGAGGACGTTATGGAGGGTCGTGGAGGGTCGCCAGATTTTCTTTTAGAGAGTGGCAAGACTTATCAAAATGTGGAAAGGGTTGGTTAGGCTCAGATAAACTAGATTTTAGTGTTGCGACGAAAAAGGTTGGGAACCAAAAGAGTCAAAAATACCAGTAACGGTCATCGTTGCAACGTTTTGTTCGTGCAGTGATAACAATTTCTGATGCAATGCTATAATGTATAGTTGCAACGATATTTTTAACATTGTTGTCGTTGCACTGGATTATATATTTGCTGTAATGGAACCAGTTCCGTTGCAATGATATTCGCTTCAAGCTGCAACGATATTCGAATAACTGGGAAGTCTATTTTTGCAACGGCTTATTTTATGGTTGTAATGGTCAAAACTACTATGTTTGAGCGTCGAACCGATACAGATGACAGCTGCAACAATGGTATTACCATTGTACCGATAAAATTACTGTTAGTGTGTTGATATAGTTTAGCACTGCAAAGATAAAACGATACATTGCAACAATATCTGAATGCAAAGGTAACGGTGGTTATTACCTTTTTTGATACGCCATACACCCACACCTTACTCCTCCAGATGTCATATGTGTAGTAACAACCTTTTGGTGTCCAGTTTTAGAAATTTTGCTCTAGAGTGAAGCCGTATGAAACATATTATAATTCATACCAAATACGCTGTTAAACAGTTTCATTTATCGGGCAGAAAATATCAAATATTTAGCTCTAGCATTTGATTTGGTCGACATGTGTACTATGTTACACGATAGCGCCTCTTGTTGCAACCTTTGTTGATTACTACACCAAACATATGTCTGTACGTGAAAGGGGGTCCGAATTTAACCGAGTTTTTGGACATGTGTGTAACGTTCACGTGGAGAATAACTAGGGAAATTTATTACAAACGAAGATGGTGACAGATGACGGTAGCTATTATCTCACCAGTATGTTGGATTATTATTGCTCAGTCGGATGGAATTCCTGTTCTAAAAAAATCAATAAATCTATTACTAAACCAATAATTAAGCGATGTATATTTAAAAATCTGTTTCTGCATTTTTTTTAAAAAGCGTATTGATGTTAATCGATTAAATCGATTAGAAGTACAATTTAATCGATTAGAAGTAAAAATTTAATCGATAAGAAGTACAACTTGCTTATTTTAAATTCTGTATTCTTAATATAACTTCTCTGAAACTTTGTGAATGGCTCTTTATATATATATATTTTATTTCCCTAGAATACAAAGTGAAAAATAAGAAAAAATAACTTACGGTATTGCGAATTAAATCCAAAACTAATCCAAGAATTAAAGACACAAGTCCTAGTAATAAAAGGTCCTGAATAAAACTCAGTTCAAGTCCCGAAGAGATTTAAAATTGAAGGCTATCACGTGTCTGTTATGGCCTGTGAAGTGCTGATGTGTCAACAGTCTCTTGTTGAATCACAAAAATATTATTCCAGATTTGAATTCAGTATAAATTCCAAAGAATGTCTTTATCCAAGAATTTTATCAAAGCACTTTTGCATTTCCAGAGAAAATAATCGCTTGAATTCAATAATTTGAAGAAAATAAAATTCAGCCCAAACTGGTCACAACATAATACAACTTAAAGTGCTAGATGTTAAAGCACGACTGGTAAAATCCTCACAGTCACAAGATAATATAGTTCTCTGCTTGACCTCAGGTCATAATCACAACCATTACCTAATGGAAAATAACCTTCTAGAATGATTTAATGAGCCTTGTTTATTTACAATACAATAGCCTATACAATTCACTTAGGAATCTCCAAAACCCTGACCCTGGTCAACATATTTACTCCTTCTTTATTTACCTGAATAATAATCGTGATAATAAGCTCATACACATAGAGAATAATGAAGGTAATATCAGTTGTTTACATAAATGAAATAAATTTTAAAAAATTAGAAAAGACAATCAGGTCAAGCAGAAATTAACTTAATTTGGACAAAGTCAAGTCCAGCATAAAATGTTACACTACAGTGACATGTAATGGAACAAAAAAATTAAAACTAACAGATAAACAATTAAATTAAATATACATATATATATATACTTATATATATATATATACATATATATATATATATATATATATATATATATATATACTTATATATATATATAATACTTCGCGCAAATTTTCGAAATCGTAGGAAGATTTCGTTGAAAAATATGAAGTATCGAGGAGTTTGTGAAGAAATGTATCCATGATGGATTCGTCGTTTCCCATACTTCAACCTTAATCACGATACACAAATCAAATCGATAACGACAACCAGAGACCAATTTCAGGTAAAGTGTACAGACCAACTTCAGGTAAAGACCAGGGACTCTGGGGACGTGTAAAATGGTCGCAATAGATTAATGCGTACGGAAAGCGCATGCAATTAAAGTCATTGGTTTGATGTCGTGATTATCAGACTGTAACATAACACAATGAATCTTCTAATGCATTTAGCAGCAAGAAAATGGTTTAAATATTAAAATCAAAACATCAAATATTGTTTTCTTTCCCTGAATAGTAAAAACAATTGTTGTGTTATCTCGAAATCATTAAAGTGATGGCCCATTGTACGTACCATTTTAAAAACATACGAACTATGTTATGGATTTGGCCCATTTGTATATACTTTGTTAAAAACAATACGATCTCTGTAACCGTGATGGCCCAGTTGTATGTACATTTTTAAAACATACGAACCCTGTAACGCTCATTGCCTATTTTAATGTACAATTTTTTTAATACAAATACAAACCCTGTAACGGTGATGACCCATTTTAATGTATATTTGTACAAAATATGGAAACCCTATATCGACGAAGGCCTATTTTTATGTAACGTTTGGAAAAATACGGGCTTGCTAGTTATGTAATAGAAATATTGTCAAATTCTCTGTTACAGAAATAGTTTTAATAGTTTTAGTTTTTTGTAATGAAACTTTTTTTAATTTTCAGCTCTCATTAATCTCAGCCATTACCGGCTTAGATATCGCAACATTAAATGTAGACACTCTTCTGTGGGTTATGCAAATAAAGAAACTTCTGACTGGATAAAGAAACATAATCAACATTACTCTTATTACGTTATCTTATTTCATACGTTTATTGTTTCTAGCATTTGGACAGATATTGCTGAGTCAGCAGTTACTTTTCATTTTGGGGCATCATATATTTATATTTTTCCTGAAGAAATTTGTAACTGGGATCTCGGTGACACAAAATGTTTATTCCTTATTTCAACTGTACATATGCTAGTCTCCTCGTAAAAGAACAAAATGATATCAAATAATTTTCGGGGATGACATAAATTTGCCTCCCTCCGTAAGTTAGATACACACAGGATTTGTATTTTGGTAACTGGCCTATCTACTATGATTCGCTTACTAGTGTCATCTTGTATGCAATTCAAGAATTTCTCTCTCAAACTTGCAAACATGGCTTACTCACTCGTTAACTAGGCAGTGAAAATGTAGCTGAAATCGGATGAAAAAATAGCCAATTAATAACAATGTGAATTTGTACACTTTTATAGTAAATAATATCATGGTGTCTGAGAATTTTCCTGTTTAATTATTCTTGCGCTCAGACAAACAATTGATAAATAGTCCATGCTACGAAGCTGCACGGGTGACGCAATCTGACTGGTCAACGGTGGACGTGTGTGACTTATCAAACTTGGCTTATTGACAGTCATTAACAGGTGAATTCAAATTTGCAATTAGCAATATACGCAATACCTGTGTTTTCAACCACTGCCGGTGTCAGACCTTGTGACGACCATTTATTCTCTTTTTAATTTCCTAAAACTTTCAATGTAGTTATCATTAAAGAGTCATAAAAAGTTGGGAATTCACTTCTAAAACAAGGGGGAATAAAACTGGGGCATTCACTTCTAAAATATGGAGACATAAACTTATGAGTTCAATTTAAAAACAAGGAGACATGAAACTGGGAAATTCACTTCTAAAACAAGGAAACAAAACTGGGGATTTCACTTCTCAAATAATAAGGCATACAACAGAGGAATTCCGTTTTAAAATAAGGAGGCAGCAAATATAATATTACTGACAATATAATTTTATATGACGCTTTAGATTAGCAAAAGGAGGATGTATATAGGTAGATATTCATTAAACTTTCTTAATAAAGGAATGTGTTTCGACTCTTTGCCTTCAAGCGACGATAATATGTCAGCGTGATGTTTTCACCCTTACATTAATACTGGTATGTATTGAAAGAAATTATGTAAATATGACAATATTACAGACAATACATTGTTATAGGAAAAGCCATTCTTCACATATATACACAACACGAATAGAAATTGTATTTAAACAGAAGTATTTTTGTAAGTTAGCTGTGTGTGCGGGGGGGGGGGGCTTTACAAGAGTCCTTTCTAAACAAAAGCACGGTGTTATTTATAGCTTCACTAATATGCAGCAGAAAATATTTTCACAGAGAGAGAGAGAGAGAGAGAGAGAGAGAGAGAGAGAGAGAGAGAGAGAGATTTGGATTTTTAACGTAGCTTTAACAATTTTTCAGCCATATCGCTACGATGTCTGCAGTGTGGCAGTTTATAGTGATGTCTAGCACTGGGGCATCATGCCGCAGACATGTAGCATGATGTCCCACCCAGTCACATTATCCTGACACCAGGCCGACCAGTCCTAACACTAACCTCTTAATGCTGAGCACCAAGCTAGGCAGCTGTTAGTATTATTTTTTAAGTCTTTGGTATGACTCGGCCGGGGATCGAACCCACGACCTCCAGCTTCCGAGGCGGACGCAGAGAGAGAGAGAGAGAGAGAGAGAGAGAGAGAGAGAGAGAGAGAGAGAGAGAGAGAGAGAGATTCCAGCTTTCAACAGCTGATTGTCCAAAGACTTGGCTATCTAAACTATTAAACCTTCATGCAGGGACTTGTAGTTATTCTTCAAAATTAAACTGTACATATCAGAAATGTGCCAAGTTTGTGAAAACATTACGATTAGATAGGATTTTTGGTATCATAATTCTCATAAATTTGACTAAATTCGAAAGGATATTAATTACGGTACTAATGTACTACGAACTTTATTTCTTTGTTGAAAAAAAAATTTACCTTAAAAAACTGGTATTTGTCTCTTAAAAATCCAACGGACATTGAAGAGGTGTATATATATATATATATATATATATATATATAGAGAGAGAGAGAGAGAGAGAGAGAGAGAGAGAGAGAGAGCAGCCCAGGCCAACCCGGGTTGGCTTCTTCTGTGTGTCCTTTGGAAGTCTCTTGCCTCAGTTTCCTGGCACAGTATAGCCAATAATGTTTTAAATGTGGCATTAAAACAAAAAATACAACAACAACAACAACAACAACCAGCCGTGTGCGGATTTGTAGGTTGAGGTGAGAACAGCCAGAAGCAACAATAATGTAATGTCTCGCAAGTTTGTGAACATCCAGAGCCGTATCACATGAAACATTTTAGTTGACACTGGTGACGTCAAGAGTCAAGCGTTAGACGGAGTTGTGAATGGACATGAATTCTTGTTGGCACTTGGCCAATATGGATAGTCTTTTATTCACTTGAATAGAAGTTGTCAAGTACATTCAGCCACATATTCGTAACGTTGAGGAAACCATGTGCTTTGATACAGCAGGCGGAATCGCCATATGTTTTATGTTTCGCTTCACTTGTATCTTTGGAAGTTTAAACAGTTACAACATTCTTCCGTCAGTGCACGAAACTGAATGTTTGTTTTGTTAAATACGACGACGACGACGATGATACTGATGATTTTAAAAAAGCGACTGTACGTAACGTGGAAATCGACTGGATTTATTAAATTACTTTGGATTTCCGTTTGATAAATCTAATTTGTTTGAATAACTAAGCTCTTTATATTTTGTTTAAGTAAGTTTTCTATGAACAATTAAGAGTTAGGGAAATTAGCAGCATTTATCTAATTATAAAATCATTTATTTATTGTGCATATATGATGGCATAGCATATATAAACACTCTTACATGAGTGCTCATTTTAAATTAAATTCATTAAAAGAACATGCACTTTTTGTGAACCTTGACGAGCATGAACTTTAAATAAACGAATCTTTGATCAATTTAATTTTGATTGAACACAAAACACAAGATTTTATTTATTACATGACAGAAACTGACTTAATCTGACCAAAGGACAAAATAGCCTAGCAAAATGACTTTAAAAACAACAAAAAATATTCGACTGCATCTGCCATTACCAGTTGTCTCACGTGATATCATGACGTCGTTAGTGGCATTACGATGTGTTATTACATGTGTTATTTACTTACAAAAACGTTTCTGTATATATTGACATCAATATCATCATGTTTTTATCATACACGTAGGATTAATATTTCACAGACTTAATTTTTTATTGTTAATTCATAAAAATATAATCCCATAGAATATCGATCGAAATTTTAGCGCAGTCTTTGAGAAGAAAACAGGGTTTTTTGAGTTTTGATTCAAACAACTCTCATTTTATAATACAAATGATACCATATGGAAAATTTTGATCAGTCAAACAACTCTTCATTACATGAATCTCTCTCTCTCTCTCTCTCTCTCTCTCTCTCTCTCTCTCTCTCTCTCTCTCTATATATATATATATATATATAGTTATATATATATATATATATATGTTATATATATATATATATATATATATATATATATATATATATATATTGCATTTTTTCGGTACAACTGAGTAATTAAAAGATTATTGAATGCTTTATTTCATATTAAACCATCAGCAACCACAACTCCCAAACTAAAATAAATGTCAAAAAGTACAACTTGAATGAAGATAATAGGTCTCTCTGACTCTTGCTTCAAACGGGAACAGAACAACTTCAAATCTCCATGAGGTATTTATGTCTCCCAAAGCAGATGATTCAAGGCTAATAAAACATGATTTACAAACCATTCTGTTTTCAGAACTATCCGGATTGCACTTATCATTGATAATTGCATCTTTTTCTAAATAACAACGTTTTAAAACTGCCTCAGTATTAGATTTATCTACTGATTTGAATACTTTTAGTTGGATTTTTTAAAGCTGTTTTCTTCTGTACTTCTTTGATTTGAGATCCTTTATATCACCAACAGTCAAGCTAACTGTTTAGCAATATTTCTTCCAGTTTATTAAATCAATAAATTTCCTGACATAAAACAGGTCCACTGTAAAGTAACATTAGCGCTGCTTGATAAAGGAAGTTTCATCTATACCCGAATTACTTAACTTTAGACTTTATTTACACGTGATAATATGTGGCCGGGAAACAGCACATAATTAATGTGCTTGTTTTGTCGCCGTGAGGTCTGTATCACGCTCAGATCTAACCTCGAACGCAGCACGTTGCTCCTTTTTGGGGAGAGAACTAGTTACAATGTGACACGGTATTTTTTGCGCGCTAAATGTTACATTCCAACTTTGACTCTTGTAAACAGCAGTAAGTGCAGCAATGCTAGATCGGGTTTTTTCCCCTCAATTTTTTTATTAATTGTACTTTGTTATCTGAGTTAGTCGATGCTTTGTATCTATTTATTTATCTAATCAATTATTTATTTAATTTTTATTTTGTTGTTCTGGGTCCCTTTTGTTTGTTTGCTTGGGTGTTTTGTTTTGTTATATTTTTGTTTATTGTTGTTGTTTATTTTTGTCTGTTTTTGTCTTTTGTTTTTGTTCGTTTGTGGGGAGGGACACATTGAGTATGGTTGTTTGAAAATTACATTCTCATTATTCTACCTGTCCATAACACGATGTAATACATAGCCTCATTGGTGCTGATATGTCGTAAAATCAATTGTATTGCGGAAAAATCCATTACGAAAATCACTTCAAACTCCATATTTATTTAATGATATTGGGATTTAAGGCAAAATACAGTACATGCTGTAAACATCCATGTTGAAAAGTATATGTTATTGTCATAATGCATGGTTGTCCTGGTCAGAACTGTTAGGATGATCAGCTGACTGGTATCTAAAGCAGAGTTCAAATATACAAAAGCAAAACGTATTTTCTACATTGCCAGGGTCCGATCTAGAAATATCTTTTGGTGGTGGATGGGGGTGGGTTTTGGAGAGGGTATGGAAGGAAAGGGTACTGTATGATGGAATCCATTGAGGGATCCTGTAGGGGACACGGAGGAGGGGGAGGCAAGCCCCCGAAAGCCTTGTACGCGTCTCCAGGGAATATTTTAAACCGTCATACTGTACAGGAAACTTTCAATGGGAAACGTTCTGGTTAATTTGCATTAATTTGGGATGGGGTGGCGTCCTGGTTAGCCCGCCACCTGCTAACCCCAACTACCTCCCCTGATAAGTCAGCATCAGCATGACTTAACTAGTAAATGCTGAATGAGGAGGCTAATTAACATCCCGCTAAATAGTCTTATATCATTGATTACTAACGGTATACTATACTGTCTGCAACTTATTTATGCACTCTATTTTTAATGCACTTCTATTCCACATAGATCAATTATATTTTGTAATGTAATCTTGTTTACATGTAACCCTTTTTTAAAATGAAAGAATCTGCAATTTATTTAGATTCTTAAGAAAATTATAGTTAATATTTTAACCTATAATTATTGGTGCAACCCACTCACCCACCCACCCCCAAATGAATTAATAATAATAATAATAATAATAATAATAGTAATAGTAATAATAATGTGTCTCAAAAATTGCACGTCATATAAATGCAAGTAATCTTGGAATTCTATCCATTGTTTATTTATGACGTCATCAACGGCAATCAACCAATCACAAACGGCAATTTGACTCGTGTAGCTGGTTGTCTTTGTTATTATCTGGTTTGGTTTTTCACTTTGAACGTGAACAAATTCATTTTAGCCTAATATTTTGTTATGTTTTTGAACTGAATATTCATTGTTAATTACATGTGGGCATTTATTCTCAGAATCTTCCAAAATTAATTTTTGCGAAATTCTATGTCAACTGAATTTGACAATTTTAAGATTAGATGAAGGTCAAGGTACGAGTAAACCAAATGTTTTTACTTACCGAAAATGAACGTGTATCACAATGTTATATTAAACTTATTAATTAGTGCGAAGTTTTAATCGACTACATGAAAACTTTTTTTCACATGATTTATTTATCGTCTCAATCAACATATAGCAAAATCTTATATCTAGTTTCCGGTGCCAACAATCATAAAATCTTATGTAATGGTTTTTGAAAATCATATAGCTTCCATCCTAACACAATTCATGCTGTACACAGGTGAGACAAACATGTGGTGCTCCGTAGAAACCTCATTTAAATATTTTTTCCAGTAGAGCTAAGGAAGTGTATTTAACATTTGGTGTTAGCAAAGGAGTCTTTAGTTTCCATTACATTATTGGCAAATTTCAGTTTTGTTTTATTTTATTTTATATTTATTCTTACACACTCCAACTCTCTGTCGGTCGATGTTTTCATCTGCAAGTGGATAAAACAGAGAGCGCTGTTCATAGTATAAAATTAAAATAATACTATAAATTTTCGGTTGGCTTCTCCTATACGTAAGAAATAAATCACATGGACAAATTCTAATTCAAGCATTCTCTGTATTTACCTGCTATACAACTTTATCCTTTTTATTGCTGTTTAAATGACTGGTACAATAAAATAATAAAATAGAGAAAACAATATGCCACAGTTGTGCCGGACCATTCCTGTTTTTTTTTTTGTGTTTTAATGCTCAGGAGCTTTTGGAGAATAGGCCTAATTTAAAAACGACTAAACCACTTTCAGACAATTGAAATTAAAATTGTTAATGACAGCCATAATAGGCGATTTGTCCCATTATTGTCTGAATGAATGTAAATATGGTAACTCACTGCACAACTGTCTGCAGTGCTGTTTATATACTACCTTTAAAGTCATTAGGCCAGTCAAACCCGTGAATAGTTCGAAATCTTAGATAATAAAAGACATGGTAAAATGTTACAGCTGTGATACCGACAAACAAGTAAACGAAATAAAGAAACCAAATGCAAAGTACAATTTTTTAAATTGCATAGTGAAAAAGTAGTTGGGGGATGGGGGCATGATGATAATTTCACGTGCAGGAAGAATTTGATGATTGCTCATTTAAGTATTCATGTGGTAGAACGATTAAATACATATAGTTTCACTAACATGATAGAACAAAAATGTACACAAAATATGAACATATTAAAGCAAAAATACAGACAAAATATGAAGATGTTAAAGCACCGATACTCACAAAATTACGAACAGCAAAATAAAAGTTACATTAAAAAACTGGATAAATAGCATAAAGGCAGCAAACTGATTTAAATACTTGAATGATGTTAAGCAATCATCACAAACACGCCAGATAGAGATCAAATATGACCTACCGTATGTACTCGCTTATAAGACGCATAATGGGCTGATAGATCTGGGTCCCTGCAGTTCGTTAGGAATAATCACTTGAACAAACAGAGTAGTCCCTGATCTGAAGGCTCATTATGCTACGACAGATCAGGGTCTGTGTTGTTTGCAGTTTGACTCGACTTATAAGCGGATATATACGGTAACATGCATGCACCTAAACAGTGCAGCAGCCACGTAGTAAAAACACTTCTTGGTTTTTTTTCGATTCCAGCCTTAAGTCCTGTGTTAACAAAATCATGGACCTGTCTGTGTTTTGAGAACATCAGCTCAGAGTAGAACTGTATGTTCATTTCCCTAATTTAAAAAAATACCCCACTTAAGCCATTTGTCCAAACGTATACATATGAAGGGTTACGCTATGATTTATAACTGCATGTTCATCAACTACAACGTTCAAAGGGAACTGTGTTATGATCACTTTCCCAACACCTTCATAATAAACGTGCTTAGAACGTCAAAAATCTACAATCAGTAACATATTGCAAGAGAAACTGGATGGTCTCTTAGACAGAGGCAAAATGTTATACTATGTTGTAAATGAATGATCGTTTGGCAGCTTAGCGATGTTTTTCCTTAGTTTATATATTCTCTGGCAGAAAACCACTTGTTAGATAAAGCCTTTAAAAATTAGCCTCATTGAAGACCATGTACATAAAAATCGATTCGTTTCGTCAAATACAGTCCAAGTATAAACCACCTGTTGTTCGCCATTATGTGTGTCTTGAACTCTTCACTCGATGGAATGCTTTATTAGCCCCACTCCGCCTGGTGATGGAAAAATGTAGGGATCTAACCCAATGAATATAGACCTTGTAGAGAAACGAAGTATAGAATTAAGCTGAGGAATGAAACAAACGCTGTCGTCTCTGACAAAATACATGACAAGCAGAAAACATATTGCTTCATAAGAGGTTACGATGACAGTACTCCAGGTATCAAAGCGTCTCTCTGATTCTGTGCAGTGAAGTGGAGGTCTGCTTTGCACTTTTTTGAGAGTCGGGCACTCGCCATATGAGTCAAGGAGAAACCTTGACTATGACGTTCAAATTAAATTTAATGAAAATAAAGATCACTGATTATTAGCTCGACTGACTGTAAGGCTAATGATATCTCCCTCCTTCATTGTGTGTTGTACCTTTTCCATAGTGAGTCCGTCAACAATGACTAGGTTGAACTTCTAAAAACCCTATAATCCAATTTCAACGAATCAGACAACATCCTTAAATATTGGACAAATGATGCTATGGTGTTTTCAAAGATGGCCAAAATACTGCACAACAAAAACCTTGAAAGAACTGTTTTCATTGTATATGCAAACATCGGTATTGCAAGACTCTTCAGGAAGCATCCCATGACCCAGATGTCTCTGCCGTCGTTTTTCCATTGGGCTTTAGCCAGAGGAGCTCTTTCAGATTCACTTGGTTGTCTTGTTATGGTCTTCACATCTAAATGCTGCTAATGACTCTCTGTAATTGCATACACAATTATTTGTGCTGTATATTTTTTAAATATCTATTAAAAACATTAACAACCTTCTGAGCAATCTAAAAAACATTTGATTTGTCTATGCCAACGTACACAAAGTAGATCGTTTTGATTCTATTAGTTCCTTATTGTAGAACCCAATATTTCAGTCCATGCCGATTTTAATACCTAGCCTGGCTGAGTCATACCAAAGACTTATTTAAAAAATGGTACTAACAGCTGCCTCGCTAGATGCTCAGCATTAACAGGTTAGTGTTAGGACTGGTCGGCCTGGTGTCAGGATAATGTGACTGGGTGGGACATCGTGCTACGTGTCTGCGGCATGATGCCCCAGTGCTAGACATCACTATAAACTGCCACACTGCAGACATCGTAGCGATAGGACTGAAAATTTTTTAAAGCTATGTTAAAAATCCAAAACACACACACACACACACACACACACACACACACACACACACACACACATTTTAATACCAACTTATCGTGCGTAATTTATGAACATGTAATTTCTGAAGGGAATTGTGACAATTTTATAGAGCTTAGATCTTCCAGAAGCTTTGCTTGCTCACATCCTAACACCATGAATCAATGATATTACATTTTCCCTTTTATGCTCTATCTTTTCCCGTTTTATTAAGCCTCTGGTTTGGCTATAAATGAATGAAATGTGTCGAATCCATTACATTATTTAGCCACGTATACGTGCTGCACGACTTCTAGCCTTATAACATCATAAATGTTACTTTAAGGTGCTCTTGTTTCGTGGCATGCCCCAGTTGAGTAGTTCAACATATTCTGATAGTTTCTTTGACCCATAATGCAATCCATTACAAGCTCGATACGGCGGTTAAGGTGTATGGAGGTTGATAGTATGTTGTAGACGTTTTAGAGCCGGAACGGTATTCCATTTGCCTGGCCTTATCAACAAAACCATTTGTCATTTTACTCAACAGGTTGGCAAACACACCAAACTGAAACAAGGGTTGCGAGTGTGCTCTCAGCATGGAAAATCGAAGCAAAATGCGGAGCTGTTATTAGAAAGGATTGTTTGTTTATAATTTATTTATTTCGTGTCTTTTATTCCCTTTAAGATTTTGGTTTTAATTGAATACGACATTTATATGCAAAGGTTCACATCAGCGAGAACGTGACTTGAGAAACCCATTCAAAATGAATTTACTGTCGTGGAAAATGTGTTGCGTTCGCACTGTGGATCAATATATTGAATTCCAGGACAATGAGGACGTTCTCGATGTAGACGTTCAGCAAAACCAGAGTAAATTTATTTCGTCGTCAACGTCTTTGTTTACGTAGCTAGAATGCATACTTTAAACTCAAAGGTGGCCACAAGACCAAGTGAGAAGAAACTATACAATTGGCGAAAGAAAACTTCCTCAGTTATTCATGGACATCCGTAAAATAACACCATGAAAATGCGTCATCGAGTTATTTTTCCTAAAATGTAGTTATTGTCATCTTCTATCACATTTTTTTTCCATTTCTAAAGATGAAAAGTTATTTTAAGCTTTATATAAAAAGACGATACATGAAATAATTATAAAGTTAATGACAGAGATGTTTGACTGTTTACCGGACGTAGGTTGATGTTTCATTTGGAAGAAAACATCTCCATTTTTTTAAATCTACGGTAATCGCCCTTGTGTGTGTGTATGTATGTATGCGTGTGTCATCTTTTATAAGTATTTTTTCTCATTGCCTAGGATATGCCTAACAATGTAAAAAATCTTTTTGTTAGCATGTCGAATCATCGCGTACTATTTCAATCTGTCGTAAATAATCTTTATTCATTTTTCTTTTGAAGACAGAAGTTATGATCACGAAAAATTTCTCACCTTGTTTGATTATTATTGAGATTATTATTATTATTATTATTATTATTATTATTATTATAAACATTATAAACATTCCATCTTACGTCATCAAATTGAACAGTTGTGCTTATTTGTTTTTATTTCTGGAATTGTTTTAAATCGCACATTCCCATTTGACGGAGTTAATAGAATGAATAATAAAACGTGCGAGGAATTCCTCAAAGAGCTACGAAATGTAACAGTGCTCAGCTCTTCTATCGATATGTGATTGGTTGTTTGTTGATTGATAGGCGAATCGAATCACTTTATTGATAGGCGAATCGAATCACTCTGTTGATTACTAATGGGGTGGGTAGGGTTGGGATATGTGTGGCGATCATATTGAAGAATTACTAATAGGGTGTGTAGGGTTGGGATATGGGTAGCGATCATCGAGTAGAATTACAAATAGTGGTGAGTAGGGTTGGGATATGGATGGCGATCACTGAGTAGATACCAACACAGTTGACCAAGAGAAGAAATTTGGGTGTTAAGCATATCAGACCTTGTTTGATACGGGTTAATTACCAACGTTAAATCTGCTTGTGTAACATATATAGTTCTTACCAATTCCAGTCAAACTGGCAGGTTTGCAATTTTTAGCCTTAATCATGTTCCTAAAAGCTAGTCTTTTGGTTTGAGCGAAATAAGTCTGGAGTAGCATACCTTGAAACTGTTTGTGCATTTTAGGACAAATACTTCAGGAAACCGTCAGCTGATTTTAATTGATTGTATGTTCGCTCATGTGGGCACATTCTCTATTTTATCATTGGACAGGGATTCGTAGAGGCATTTATATGATGGGGTAAAGATGTTCTACATTCTTGTGACACAACAGTGCATCGTTTTGGCCCAAGTCTGTTATAAAATATATTCAATTTTTGCTTGAAGGATTCAAGAAAAATGTACTAAGATACGAACTGGTTTCAGTATGCAGATGGATGTCATCTTGGGTGTAATAACGCAAACCAGCAAACAGATAGGGCATTTAAACACGACGTTAATGAATAATAATAATAATAATAATAATAATAATAATAATATAACTTTATTGACAATAAATATAGACAATATGCCCTTAATACATCCAATACAGATTAACTGTATTTATAATTACATGGAACAACACTCTGACGTCGTTATCTGTCTGATACGTCACTAAAGTAAATTATATAGGCATTAAATATACACATACATATGTACACATTATACATACACATATATATGTACATATTATATATACACACACATACATATTTATACATTATATATACACATACATAAGTACACATTATATATACTATATATCCACATACATACATACATACATGCATACATACAGACATACATACATACACACGCGCGTACGTACGTACATACCTACACGTGCACATATTATATATACTCATACATATTTTACATACAATTTGTATTACTTCCAGATGAAGATTTTTATTCGGAAGGGAGGGAGTGTGTGAACTGTGGCGCCATCTCGACGCCTTTATGGAGGAGAGACGGCACAGGACACTATCTCTGTAATGCATGTGGACTCTACCATAAGACGAATGGTCTTAATCGACAGCCCGCTAAGGAACCCCAACTAAGTGGACTCGTAGGTATCATGACATAGTTTTGAAATTTTCCAGTAAAGTGGTAGTGAAAATCTCTGTATCAAGTACAGCAAACAACAAGGCATGCGCTTTGATTGTATCAGGTCAACTCTGAAAGCGTGTACAGCAAGGGCGCCCGGAGAAATTTTTCCGGGATGGTGGTGAGGGGCAAACATGTAGTGGTCAACTATTAAGTTAACAAATGTACGCCAAAACATGTTTAGGTGTCAGTGCTCCACCTTGTCCCTATGTGCGGGTGCCCATTGTGTATGGAAATAATTACTCATGGATTGTGTCACAGTTTTTGAGAAGAACTATGTAACAATTTTACCTTTATACTTATGTTCCGAAAGTTTGCAGCTGCTTTCATTCTTTTCAGGAATTTGCTGATTTATCTGGTTTGGAATCTCTTTCATCGGTTTGCTAATTTTTGAGGGCGAATTTATTCTTACATTCTTACCAATAAAAATTACACCCATACTCATAAAAGTTGTTACCAAAGGGCAAAGACAAAATTAATATCGATAATAGTTTGATTTAAATACTTCTTTCGTGTCTTTTTTTTTCTTGTTGAACTCTTTATTTATTTCTCTTTCTTAACGAGAAGTGTCTTTTATCTGACTTACTTTGGGGATGGGTCTGTTATCAGCCTTTCTTTGCGTTTTGGGTCTTTCATCTGCCTTTCGTTGTCGGATATGTCTTGTTACTGTCTTTGTGGGGTGGGTCGCTTATCTGTCTTTCTTTGTAGGGTGGGTCGTTTATCTGCCTTTCTTTGTGGGGTGGGTCTTTCATCTGCATTTCTTTGTGGGGTGGGTCTTTTATCTGCATTTCTTTGTGGGGTGCGTCTTTCATCTGCATTTCTTTGTGGAGTGGGTCGTTTATCCGCCAATCTTTGAGGGATGGCTCTTTTATCTGCTTTCTTTGCAAGGTGGGTCTTTCATTTGCCCTTCTTTGTCGGATGAGTCTTTTATTTTCCTCTCTTTTCTTCATTATTGAATGACTAGCAATGTAATATTAGGGATATTTCCAGCTGTTATGACTGTCCATCATTCTCTTACGTTATTCACACTAGAGTCAGAACCAATATCATTTTGATTTCAGAATGATACTCCCGAAGAAAAACCAAGAAAGTTTGACAACAAATTTGAAAAGGTAAGTAAGCATTCACAGAACTCGCCAAAAATGCACAACCCCTTAGAACATCAACTATTGCCACTGGACAAATCAAAACGAAATAAGTAAAATCATTATATTCAACGGTCAATAAATTGATTTTTTTAAAAGTCCTCCCGTTGCAGGAAAACATTGACATGAATCTATATTTAGATAAGAAAGGTATTCGTCTTTTATAAGAAGAGTATCAAAGGGGAATAAATATTATTAGAATAAATATATTATGTTTTCCTTATCAAAATTCACTATGGTGAAAGAACCGTAAGAGTTTCACCCCGTCTGTGAAAACGATACATGTATAGTTTCAAGGTGATGTTGAGTCTAATACTGCAGATATGTTGAGTCCAGCGGTAAATTTGAGTCTTATACTACAGATAAGTATTGTCTAACTGTGGTACTGAGTCCAATAGTGCAGATAGGTTTAGTCTAACAGTGATCATGAGCTTTATGCTATATATATATATATATATATATATATATATATATATATATATATAGTCTAACAGTGATATTGAGTGTAATACTGCTGATAGGCTAAATTTAAGAGTGATCATGAGCCTTATGCTACAGATATATATAATCTAACAGTGATCATTTGCCTTATGCTATATATATATATATATATATATATATATATATATATATATATATATATATATATATATATATATATATATATATATATAGTCTATTAGTGATTTTGAGTCTAATTCTGCAGATATGTATAGTCCAACGGTGATCATGAGTTTAATTCTGCAGATAGGTTTAGTCTAACTGTGATCGTGAGCCTTATGCTACAGATAGATGTAGTCTAACAGTGATATTGAGTCTAATTCTGCAGATATATGTAGTCTAACAGTGATATTGAGTCGTATAATATAGATCTTGATCTCACATTCATGCACACTCTAACGATGGTATTAAGTCTTGTACTACATATATGTACACTCTAACAATGGTATTAAGTCTTGTACTACATATATGTACACTAACGATGGTATTAAGTCTTGTACTACATATATGTACACTAACGATGGTATTAAGTCTTGTACTACATATATGTACACTAACGATGGTATTAAGTCTTGTACTACATATATGTACACTTTAACGATGGTATTAAGTCTTGTACTACATATATGTACACTAACGATGGTATTAAGTCTTGTACTACATATATGTACACTCTAACGATGGTATTAAGTCTTGTACTACATATATGTACACTCTAACATGGTATTAAGTCTTGTACTACATATATGTACACTTTAACGATGGTATTAAGTCTTGTACTACATATATGTACACTAACGATGGTATTAAGTCTTGTACTACATATATGTACACTAACGATGGTATTAAGTCTTGTACTACATATATGTACACTAACGATGGTATTAAGTCTTGTACTACATATATGTACACTAACGATGGTATTAAGTCTTGTACTACATATATGTACACTCTAACAATGGTATTAAGTCTTGTACTACATATATGTACACTAACGATGGTATTAAGTCTTGTACTACATATATGTACACTAACGATGGTATTAAGTCTTGTACTACATATATGTACAC
>JAECUM010062664.1:0-19952 GCA_016617855.1 Megalonaias nervosa
CTTGTGCTGAAACATGGCGCTAAATCCTACAACAACAACAACAACAACAACAACTTAGAAAAGAAAAAAAAACTCAAGAAAGAAGGTATAATTGTTATGTGTTGGAAGTATTGAGCAAAGAGCGTCTCGAGCTACGTGCTATTGTTTTTTAAATTACCGTGCATTAAGACGAAACTGAGGTGACCTGTCGACCTAAAGTACACAAGCTCTACGCTGGAGAAAATAGCAACATATTAAAAAAAAAAAAACATTTGATTTCTGTATCATCACATTTAATCAATGGATGTCATACGAAAATAACAGAAAGTAATAAATATATTTTATACGTTTAAATTTTGACTTCAGTCAGTTCTGATTTGGAAGACGTTCTATGGTAGGAAATGGTAAGACGCTCTGCAGTACAATAGGCCCAATGGGTACAGTTCTAATGAAATGTTAGTGACCGAGGAAATTTCTAACTCATGACTTTCTTGGAAATTTATATTTTCTGTCCTTGAAATATGGTAAGCGTTGCTATCACTAGTGCAATGATAAGCTATACAGAAATCTTCTTGTCGAATAACACGTGAACTGCTGATGAACCCCTCTGGTTGGTAAATAGAGTTTTAATTTGTAATCGCATTATTATATTTAATTAAACTGGGGCGCATTGTGGGTGTTTTACAAAGTTAGAAGAAACCAGTTTGAAATAATAAATTTCTGCTTTTGTTGACTTTGCTTTAGCTCTTGAGAGAATTTGGATTTCTATAGCCAGTGATGTGTATTGCCTGTGTGTCTGGAGTTCTATCAAAAAATGTCGACGTATGTGTGTATTTGTGTGGAGGGTGGGGGTGATGGTTGGGTGGGTTGTCTCAAAATGTTTTGAATGGTGTGTTATCAAAGTTGGAGAGACCTTCAGTTTCTTTATGAGTGAACTTTTTTGACATATATCTGTTGCTGGTGTTGTTGGAGTTTATAACATCTGCGTCAGCCGCAGTAGAAGACTAACCAGGGTTTCGTCATTTTAAAAGTAGTTCCTAGCGCCTGGACGAAATGACTGAGACGACCGGACAGAGAAAACCAGACTGAGATAGGAAAAGTAAGGTAAGCAGGTTTGATTACTGCAACCTTTGAACGAGAACAAATCATTTTAAAAATCACTGAATTTTAATAACCTCAAATGATTGTTTTAACTTCCATTAACTTATTAAGTAGTAAAGAAGATGCATGAGGGCAGGTTAAAATGGCCACAATATATTTGAAATACATCTAGAAATGCGATGGAAAATGGCTTAGGATGTTCCGATCGACCCATGGTTGTTATTCCGTCATAATAACATTTTGACGACTGGAAGATTTGACTACGTATCATCACCAACACTTGAATTCGGAGGACAAATTCAGAAGATTACAGTGAAATATAACACTTTATATCAATATGTTTTTTAATGATTATCATTAAATAATTTAACATTTAACGTTCGAAGTCTTTTACTTCACACAATAATAAGAAAGCCTTCATATTATAATGACGACTTGATATTAATAATATCTTCAAAAAGAACCATTAGACGTGTTAAGTGTAATTTTTTTTTTTCAAGAATTTAATCAAGAGGTAATTTATTAATACTTAAAATATGGTATGCAAATAACATGGACGGTTATTTCTGGTAAACAGTCATAACCGATCCCATATCATATATTTACTTCACTCTTAAAGATCTGACTTGCCTTAGCACCGCGTCGAACGACAACTGTAAATGGAATCTATTATCCAGTTACTAGTTCGTATTCATATTTGCAGTCATATCAATGACCTTTAATTTTCTGTACAAAGTATTTTCTATAGATAGCTTTTATTGAACTATTTTAAGAAATAAAATAGACAATTTTAACATAATTTAAATCAAATCACCACGGGGAGGCTCACAATTTAAAACTAAATATAGCCACAATGTTTTCATGCATAATTTGTGATGTTTAGAGGGAAAACTCTTTCAAAATAAGCTGGCTTTATTTACGATCCATGACGGACTTTACCTTATTTTTGTATAACTGATATAGTTCAGACGAATCGTATTTCGCTTTTATACTTTCATAGGATAGCCCATTTATTATACTGGCAAAATATTTAATATAGGGATAACACTTAAAAAGTAATGTAAGATTCTTCTGTTCATTTCATGCTGAAGCGTTTATATTTGTGATTTGTTCTTCAAAAGGTACGATGAATCATACTTGACGCAGTGATCAGATATATTTGTCAACGGCTGAATGGAGATTTTGTTTGATAAATCCCAAAATATGGCACGAAAACGGCCAGGAACTTTATTTAAAAATAAGTAAATAGTAAAAAAAAAAAAAAAAACATCGTTACCAATTATACATCATCATTTTGCTTTGTTCTTCAATATATTATGCCGCAACCTCCATACGTGCCACAATTAAACTGCGCCTTGCTGCGACATCCATAAGGGCAACAATAATACTAGATGGAAATACTTCCCAGCATTAAACTTGGGGGGAAGGCCTTTTCATTAATTTTATTTATAGAAATTGCATGTCTTTGAAAAAGAAAATAGTTTTCTCCATTATAAAAGAGTAGGTACAAAAGACATCCTTCTGGGGAAACGTGCCAGGGCCCAGTCCTTGATAGTAAATTCTGACAATAATTGGAAGTCATGATTTAATGTTGTTATTTTTGTTCTACATTTGATAACTGGAGTCGATTAAAATTACACATGAGCATTTCAGTCTGAATTTTTTCTTTGATGTGGGTTTGAAAGTTGGTTCTCAGTCTTCCATTAGAATTTCTGAAAGTGACACTAAGTATCGTTACCCAGTCTGTTTATAGCTTGCTAAATTGTACCACGAATAATTCTTCCGTGGGTAGCATACCTTGACTTGACTTTGAATTAGATTATGTAAAGTCCATAATAACGACTGTTTTCAGTTGACATATGCAAAACTGTTGTTGTGTATCAAAGTGGTTATGAGAGGAATGTGCATAGCTATAATTTATTTACAGATGGAAACCCACGTGTCGATTAGGTAGTTAATTTGTCTGCATTGTAAAACACTAATTAAATTAATTAACTGTTATTGCATAATGTATTACATGACAAAATCATTAGTGTTTTTTCAATATAAGTAACAGAATTGGAGCATATGAATTTACATCTAATGCACTGGAGTTAATATTCAAGGTTGAGTAATTAAAGAAATATATAAGGAATTCAATGTGGTGTTTATGTAATTACTCCAAGGTTTATAGATACCCCTGATAAATAACATTTTTTATTTATGAACGGCGCGGACCACAACCTTGTAATACTGATTAAACAGTGCAACGCACATGCGTTAAAACTTTTCCTAGGCACTCGATTAACTTATACAATGTTCATAAAATTCTGTCTTAAAACAAAGATTTAGCAGTACATCATATATGGAAATACAGAATTATGGATTAAAAAAGGAACGAAAGAATTCAAAACTAAAATTAAACTAAACTACTGATGCATGCATCAGTGAACGGATGGATGGGTGGCATTAAAATTATGATCTTTGAAAATATTCAGGTTTGTGATATATTTGGTATATTACTAGAAATATGAATGCTTATCTCTTATAGAAGCACAGAGAACGAACCATCGTATACATTTTTATCTATGAATCTGTCAAATCTCGCATGTTTTATTTTTCTGTTTACACTTGGTGACAAGAACTTCAAATTTACCCAAAGCTTTCCTCTGCTTACATATTCATATAAGTACCCTTCCATTGTTTATAAGTGATGTTTTAAATGAGAAAATCATCACGATAATATCGCTTTTCTATAAAGGACAAGAAATACAGGCTGCCTTTATTTCTCAATAGCACAATCCAATCTTTTTGCGCATTCATCCGACATGATTCAGAAGAATTACATATAAATCAACCATAAAATTATCACGTGACTGAATCGGGTCAGAATGTATCATACAATTTTTAATCGATAAAAAGATGTGTTGATTTTCAGAAAATGTACTGGTCTAACAAGAGGGGAGAGTGGTATGGAGAGTGCTAACATAAATACACACACGCACACATCAGACACTGATGTAAATATTGGATTTTCTTAATAATCGTGCCATCGTACTGCTTCTCTAAACATAAGACCTTAACAAATTTTATCGTTAGCTAGGACTTACAAAAGCACAGTTATGATTGTTGTTGTTATTATTTTATTGTTATTATTATTATTATTATTATTATTATTATTATTATTGTTGTTATTACTATTAGTATTGTTGTTGTTGTTATTACTATTATTATTGTTGTTGTTATTGTTATTATTATTAATAATCATATACTTCTTTTCAGAAAAAAATACGTTGATATGTTGCTCCTACTGTCTACCCATACGTTCATTTTATTTAGTCAAAGTATTTCTCTTTGTGTTAGCGAACAAGAAATACTCTGGCTCATAGGGAAGTCCTCCATTTGTACTCATCATTATAAAAATGGTCCCTGCCCAGGTACAATTGCCCATAAAGTGATAAAGTGTCATAATTAATGATTGCTATCCCGGGTGCAAATTCTTCTTGGAGGAACAGTTTCGTAACGTTTTCATGGACCCTTATAATATTCGTTATTTTAAATCAAAACATAATGTGTCCATATGAATAATATTTTGCCATTCACATTTATAAAAGAACTAAAGTCCCACAGATAGGTCGATACAAAGAAAATAATTGAATAATCATGCAATAGTAAAAGTTCCTTAGCCGAAAATAATGAGTTGACAACCGAGCAAAAACAAATCTTATTGTTGATTGGGTTTTATATTTCACGTATAGGTTTCGTGATGTTTCTTTCCTTTATATTATATTTTTCTATTTTTATTTGGTATAATTTGTTCCCTCGATATAGTCTCCGTCAAAAATCGAAAAGAAAATATGTATTCAAAGTTTTTAATTATTTTTTATCGATTGCTGGTGAACAAAAATCCAGTTAGAAGTTCGTTTTGACCCTTTCAATGTTCAAATATGCATTATGTAGTCCGAAAAGAAACATGAATATAAATGTCGTTGAAATGCTACCACTTTGATGGATCAAAGAATTTATTTTATATTGAAGGGATAAATGCTAAGCTCTTTAAATTTTATAAACATATATCGTTAGTTGTTTTTCTAAACCTAGGCAGTGTCAATAGATCAATGAGTTTGCATTTAGGGTTTAGAATCGATATATTTTTATTTCATTTACTTACTGCATCTTTCGACAAGACTTTTAAGCAAATCGATGGAAGATATGTTATACAGAATATAGTGTCATGTGCAGCGTTAACTGAAACGAGTCAGTGATATTTAAACCTCTATTTGTTTCATATATTATATTTTGAACTATCGAAACGAAACAATGTTTCTTTCTACGAAGTGTTATTTCTGAGGAAGACTGAACTTTTTATGTACAGTAGAGAGTTTTGGAAACAGGAACTGTTTTGCTCTGCCAAAAAGGGATAACACCCTATATGAAAGCTACTTAGTACATTAGCAAGAAATTAGGTTGTAATTAAAGTTTCTCTTAACAACGTACACTGTTAATTCTACTTCTTCGTTGTTTACTCGTTTTTCTTACAAGGTTTTCTCTAAGGTTGCACAAAAAAAAAAAAAAAAAAAAATATCAGGTAGAAGGTATATATCAGAAATGATTATAGGAAAATGTAAGTAATTCTCCATGCTAGTATTTTCCTTATATTTGTTGATTAAATGTGTAGAGATTAGCTACATATATTGGCAATAATCAGTTTGAAATTGCAAACATGATAAGGTAATCATCTTCAATTTTCAATATAAACTATGTATGTCCACCCCAATCCCAATAACCCACCCACTCCATTTTGACGAAGAATCAAATGACTATTATTTTCTTAATTTTATTAACGTTATGCAACATTTCTTATGCAAAGACATCTCTGATATATTCATATTCTATAGGTACATCTGAATATACAAACCCATGCGTTATATGTATGCAGTCCGTGTTAGCTATTTCACTGTAATACATTTTTATTGCTCCGGATATATGTCCATTACTGTCAAAGATATATGTTAACTTGACAGCTATTTTTGGATCAAACATTTTTACAGAAAATAGTGTACAGAAATACATACGTAAAGCATGACAATTCGGTTTCGTTACCACTGAATAATCTTGTCCAATAATTTATCTTACGTGTTTCAATAGCACCAATTAATGGGAAACGTTCAAGTTTACCATGGTCATGTACCTCTAAGAAAACTAATACGTATCTATTTGCATGACCAGAGTGTATGATATAGAGAGAAATGTCCCTGATTTAAACCGGTCTCTATGTAATCAGGTTTCCATTGCCGATTGGCCACGTCTTTTATTTTGGCCCAAGTAAAGCCCGTATTGCATGGTCACCTCTAGAAGCCCTCCGTCAGTTTGGGTTCCAAAACTTTTCTTTACATTGCTTCTAATTAATCACTCACTGAAGAAGCTGATTTGCTACTTTTTTGGCATTGTTTTGAGAATATGTTCCCACAAATTTTGCTTGCTACATTGCAGAAATTGATTATTTTGGTACACGTTGTTTATCATGTGTTTCATTATTTGCATCACTTTAATGAATTTCCCTTATTATAAAGTAATTTTAAAAAGCCCATATAATTTGCATTGCTTCTTCAAACAAATTATGGTGCAAATGTTGGACCAATAACAAAGAGTCAGTTATATGAAAAATAAATTATTTTATTGTCGATCTCTTACTGCAGAAATATATAAATTAAAACTTTTTGTCCCTCTTTGGTATTCTAAGTGCTCGTTTTTTTATAATTAAGCCAGGGTTTTTATACTAATAGACACCTCATCCCCTCATTCCTTTCTAAGCAAGGGTTTTAAAAGAATAAAAATGACGTAATAAAGCAACAATATAGAGAGTGTGAAAGATGAGTATAATATATGCTGCGGTGATAAACCACAACTATATTTCCAACTGATTGGTACATACAATCCATACATTGATAAACACCGAATACAAGGGCTAAAAGGAGGTTGTCAGGTCGATCAATCAAGTAACATGGTCTCTTCTTCCAGAGATGGTTTAGAAAAGTAAGCTCGTCATGTAACAGGAAATATACAGCTAACAGCATGCCTTTGCCAGTTCTGAATATCCTTTAACCCCCAGCCTAGCTCTGTCTATGTCGATAGATCTATCCAAAGTCCTATTTTTATACCTCAAACTTCTAAATTGCTTTCCTAAACCTGAAGGGAGGAGCATAGCAGTGTTGAGCCTGGATGCATTCAAGTACGAAATCACCCGCGGATGAACAGTTAGAACTCAAACTGACTCTCTAGAACTGGAAGAGTTACTCAAAAATTGTTAAATCTTGTCGAGAGAGTCTTCATTAATTATTACTGTGTGGTGCCAAGAAGAGAATGGATATAAATTGGTAAATGAACAGTTTAGATATAAATCTAATAGGCCCTTACTACAATGAACTGCGTAACTGTGAAGGATCATAAATCTGGGTCAATTTATCTAATAAAGAATATACTAACTGTATTACTGACAAGTGACCGAGAATTAATGCGATTATCTTAAGCTAGATAAAAAAAAAACATGAATCTTAAAACACAATTGTCTATTATTGTCTTCTTATCAGAAACAATAGTTTTAGGAAATATATGTTTCTCAAACTATTATACATGGATTCACTGTTCAGATAATCTCATATCTTTGTTTGCATATCAGTTTTCAAATAAAATGAATGCAGCTACTTGGAAACCAGTCAAATATATTTCTGGAATACAAAAGAAAATGTTGCCTGACTGAAATAGTTGGTTTAGTTTAAACTTATTTTTTGCTAAATTATGCAAACGGGGTCTAACTACAAGTTTTCACAACATTAGTTAAGCTCTTATACATTCAAATACAATGGTACAAATTAATCAACCATGACAAGCGAGAGAAGTGAAAGAAAATTAAATAACATCAACAAATTTGGCGAGCTGTTAGGGGATAAAGCTAAAAAAAAAAAACGGAATAAGGAGAGATATCCAAGGCAAGTAAACAATGGTGTTACGAAACTTCGGAAAGAACTGCATTTAGTATTCAATGCACCTACATCACTTTTAACTGGTCATTATAGTCTTAAGAAGAGTAATACTAATAACAGCCATTACATTCAGACTCAAGTGAAGAAACAGTAGTTAAAACGCCTCGTACCCTAAATGTACTTGGGAAAATTTTGTTTTAATGATATTCAAGTTTTATTTAGTTGCACAATAAAAGAGTGTTTATGGAGATCGGGACGGGCATTTGGTTGATACTAAATATTTGATTTTGCCTTTGAAGTATATATTGAATGCCTATGAAAATCTAATGATCTGCACTTTCTGCTTCTACCCCGTAGCTGAAAAAGGGATGGTCTATCAGGTGATTGTGATACTGATCTGTTTTGAGGTCAATACATTGGTTTCTGATCCTATTATGAATAATAGAGTATTTACGATTACCAGAAAGATAGCAAGGAACGTTATTGTTTGACGAGGTAATATAATTTTTAAATATTAAGAAATCTCTTTCCGATTTGACATTCATGGAATTTGATCAAGAGATGTTTTGTTGATTACGTTAATTATGTCGCTTCTCCCAACAAAGCAACAAAGGAAAAACAGTTCATTAAAAATACTTGGTGAATCATTATAAATAACTATATGACAAGGGTAGAGCTTTTGAGATTGTTAGCAGTAACAAAATTATAGTAAGCCAAAAGAGAACATATCCATAGTTTACGGGATAGAGCTAAAACCTTTAAAGTTACTTTAAGCAACGATGACTTGAAAGAGAACATATGAGTGATGTCTGAAAAAGTAATTACAATTAAATGACAGGGACTGTGTAGAATGAATTTCGCAAGCATGACGAGAATAATTTTATCCCCTATTAATATTAAAAATTTGCAAATATAATATCGTCATGCAGTAATATTTTCTTTTTTGGCGCACGTCTAGCTCGAAGAAGAAAAAGCCTTATATACATTCTGTAATGGAAAGAGAGAACGAAACAAGAAAAATGCAAATGCAAAGAGAGAAAGAAGAGAGAGAAATGCAGCTGCAAAAGAAGAAAGAGAAATGTAAATTAGGTCAAAAGAATTTTAACTTACAGACGGAAAACACCCATCTCCCCTTTACACAAAATTTCAGGTTTTGAATGTTGACAGGCGTACTGGTCTTGTACCACGTTTTAAAGAAGAGGAAATAGATCAATAGTTTCCTTATTTTGAAAAATTGCTGAAAATGTTACAATAGTCAAGAGAGTATTGAACTTTCTTATTACAAAGTGTACTAACTGGCAAAGCCAGTGAAGTCAGCACTTCACTCTCCTTACATCAAAAGGAACTAATTATGATGTGGTGAAGGGCTATGAGTTGGTACCTGAGTCATATCGTCCAATGTTTAGTAACTGTAAAAAATAAGGTGGTTAAACCAATGGCGAGTTTACACTGGAAAAAGAACAACCATTTGATAGGTGGAGCTTAGCCAAGAAGGTTGATAAAGATTATGATGATAACCTCAGACAAGTTGTATTGATTGAAGAGTTCAAGAATTGCGTCCATAATGACGTCAAGACCTACCTTGATCAGATAAAGGCCGAAACGTTAGAAAATACCGCTAGTACAGTTGATGACTATTTCTTGACACACAAAGTTTCATTGGTCTAATAGTTTCCCTCTTATCAGGGGGCCCCGAGTGACCTAGTGGTCTAAAGCGCTCACCGTTACGGATCACTGACATCTCACCTCTGTCTGCGTGAGTTCGAGTCTCAGGCTCGGCTAACGTGGGCACGTGAGAAAGCCTACCAGTAGCTTCTCGTGGGTCGGTGGTTCTTCTCGGGGTTTTCCAGGATTCTTCCTCCACCAATTATACTGGCCGCCATGTATAGCCTATCTTGTGCTGAAAAATGGCGTTAAACCCTACAACAACAACAACAACAACAGCAACCCTCTTATCAGGTTTTGGTTAAAAAAATAATATTTCGGTCTCATACGAGTACTTCCAAATCTCATTCTGGCACAACTTGCAGGAATCAAACTTTCGATGAGACTGATCATAAATCCGTATCTCTTCCTATGTGCACTTTGTGAAACAGGAAAGGGCACGTTATTTCGTATTGCTACAAACTGAAAAATAAGCAACATAACAAAGATAGAGCTATTCCAAATGCTTTTATTTCAAAGTAGTCAAGGTCACGGTCATGTATTGAAAGCATTACATTTGTTGGATAAAACAAACCTATGTCTGATCTTATCATGGGGAGTTATGATCCGTCCATGTCGAAAGGTTCTGTATCACTTATTGGTGGTTTTGACAAGCATACCCCTGTTACATATTTAAAGACATGGGATCTTCTCAGTCTTCTAGTATCAAGTACTTTGCCTTTTTCTGAGAAGTCTTCTTCTAGTCAAATCGTTTTTATTCAGGGAGTAGAGCGCGGCTTTGTTAATATTCCTTTCCAATGTGTTAATTAGTCATCAGACTTAGTGTGAGAACCCGTGACTATAGGAGCGAGCGGCGAATTCTTTGCCATCGATGGTATTAATTTATTAATAGCAACTGGCCTAGCTGGAGATAAGGTTGTGGTAAATCTGTTATTAACTAACAAGTCTTGTTTGGATCAAGCTGATCCATTTGAAAAAGAAATCACTGATTTATACCCGGCTTGTTCAGTTACTAGAGCTATGACAAAGAAAGCTTTTGAGAATGATTTTGATCAGGAAATTGTTCCTTTAGCTGAGATTTTCATTGATCACTCTTGTGATGAGGCCAGTTTTGTTCCTGGTGTTGATTGCTCCAGAGTTGTTGATCACAGTGGTCCTCTTTTGCTACTCTTTCTCTCAATTCTAATCAGTGTAACGAAAGACAATCTCTAGTTGTCAAATACGGCCATAGGATGTGCGGGGCCCAAGGCAGCAAGCGATGAGCGGTGCCCCAAGCAAAAACGTTGCATAGCGGATTTCCGTCATCAGCGCGGGGCCCCTGAAAGCGAGGGGCCCAAGGCGGTTGCCTCGTTTGCCTTGCCCTAGAGCCGGGCCTGAAAAAGATCCTGATATCTCCTGTTTGTTTCAGAGGGCTATTACCAAAACTGAAGTCACATAAGTACAAGCTTATAATTTTCTTTAACAATGGGGTATATGTGAAAATCAAAGACCACCTGAGGTACCCACTGGAGAGGCGCGGCCAGGGACCTATCAAATTATTGTTCTTAAGTCATATGGAAGGGAAAGTTTTAGTCTGGCCCATGAAACTCCTTTGGCTGGTCATTTAGGAATCAGTGACTTATTTTGACCGAAAATTAATAGTGATGTTTGTAAATACTGTAGATCTTGTAACACTTGTCGAATGGTAGGAAACCAAATGCAGAAGATACCTAAGGCTCATCTGCAACCTATTCCTCAATTTGACACACCACTTAGCAAAATAATGGTAGACTGTATCAGCCGATTACCTAGGACCAAGTAAGACAACGAATACTTGTTGACCCTAATGTGTGTATCGACGTGATTTCCAGAGGTTACTCCTTTCAGGAATGTTAAATCTAAAACTATGGTATCAGTTTTTGTAGAGTTTTTTGACATTTTTGGTCTTCACAAGTCTATCCAATCTAATCAAGGGTCAAAATTTATGTCTGGAATTTTCCAGCAAGTTTTGTATTGAATTAGGCATTCAACAGTTTAAAGTTATCTGCCTATCACCCTGAACGTAAAGCAGCCTGAGGAAGATTTCGTCCAATTTTGAATAATATGATTCTGTCGTATTGCTTTGATAAAGAAAGAGATTGGGTTGAGGATGTTCATTTGTTATTGTTTGCTGCTAAGGAATCAGTTCAAGCATCTTTATGTAGTACTCCTTTTGAACTAGTTGTGGACATACTGTCCGAAGAGTATTGAAGTAATCAAAACAAAAAATTATTTCAACCGAAAAATTAGATATTACTCTTCATGACTCTGATTTAACAAATAACTCGTGAAAGGCTTGTGAAGTAGCAAGAACGAATTTTTAATCAAATAAGTCAAGATTGAAATTAAGAAACACAAAGGAAGTTAATAGCTGATAGAGTCCTGGCTCTCTTGCCATTACTTCATAACCCTCTTTAGGCTAAGTACTATGGTCCTTATAAAGTTGAAAGGGAAGTAACTTAAATTATATCATTGACACTCCTTGAAGGCAAAATAGAAACAGCTCTGCCACATAAATATGTTGAAGCAGTATGTTGTTAGAGAGTGCCCTGTAAATCATTTAATCATTTTAGTTGTACCTGTCCCACGCAACGGGGATTTAAGTGTCTAATGCTTTTTTATGAGTTTATCGTGGTATAAGCTGTAAGTTGCCGAATCATGCAACAGGACGTTATGTAAGCTGCGTCATTCTTCAACTGTCAGTTTATACCGGAATAAACTCAGAAAAAAACAACATTAAACTCTTATAATAGCAATTCATTATAATTTTATGAATGTTTAGTTTTAGTTTGCTTTCTTAAAGATATTTCGTATCAGTTTTAGACTAATTAAGCGTATGAATTCCTGTTGAGGGCTTCTGCTACGTAGCTATTTTTAGAACAGAAGATTCTCTATTATTAACGTAATATCTACGTCAACATCAATGAAGCAACTCCACCAATCATAGACGATATAAGGTTTTGAACATTCTACAGCCTGGTCTTAAGATTTTATTTTAAATTGGTACATGTCTTCTGAGTAGAAGCTCAATATTCACAACAAAGTATGTGTTGTTTTCTTGGATATACATATGACTCTTGTTAGTGCTTTTATATACGAGTTCAATCTGCTTTGACCTATTAAGTATTGTCTAGACTCGTTGGGAACCAATTTTCGTTTCTTTAAATCCATTTTCTGGTTCATTAACAGGTTAGGCTACTTACAGGGACTACTTACAAATGAAATTAAGCTTATCAGTAAACGGTTATAGTAATGGGGTTCCAAAGTCAAACAAAGTAAGACATCAACATTGACAGTTATGATGTGGGATGGGCGGGATCTATCCCCGACTAACCCCTCATCGTAACTATCAGGTTTGGCGTATTAAATTGTAGGATTATGGGTCCTATTGTTATAATATTGGCCTTTGAGCTGCCTCTTCACAATACATATATCGTTTATCTATTGTTTTAATTTATTTGTAACCAGCCGCAGTGAAAGACTAATAAGTCAGACTTAAATTTAGCTAATCAGATCGCTGCAATATAGTATATTTACATTTCAGGCATGATGTTAGGATCTTGCAAAAGACAGTGCCTGGAAATGTACTTCCAGAGCTGGCTTAATTTGAGAATTACTGGCTAGATTCATTCAAAAGAATCTCGTTGTTCTAGTTTTTGTTTAAAGAACTACTCCTTTTTGTAAATGAATCTATAGATAACACATATATATTTATGGTGACATTGCTAGGTCCCAGGACTTTAGCGACGTATTTTAAGTTCGATATAAATTTTAGTTTTCGTTGGATTATTGGTTAGAAATAGTCCACATTTCGTTGAAGATGATTTGCGATAATTTAACTAAATTCCCTAATATAATTATAAGTCAATTAGCAAATCTTATCTAGTCAAGAAATTAGACATTACAACTTACCCCATTAACAGCCACGATCGCTATAAAGTTAATACTTACGGCACATTTATCCAAGCGAGCGAACGAGGCAACAATTTTTCAGTTGAAAATTATGTTGCACATTTCGAAATCAACTCCATGCATATCGCTCAAGCTGTTTTAAATGCCAATTTCATTATGATTTATCATCTAGTGTAAATACGGATTACCTCTGCTGACTGAGTAAATAATCATGTTGCTTTCTGTGAATTAGAGCCTCAATATCAGTCTGCTTGAAAATTGAAACCCCACAAGTGTGACCACTTTTTCATTGCTCTTTAATTTTAGAAACTTTCAGTAGGGCTCAACACGGCTTAACTAGTCCTAAAGCTAAATATACGTCGTTTAGGATTGAAAATATTTGCAATTCATTCCAGCAAGAATTTCCAGAAACTTAAATAGCTTGTATAATGTGGTTGTATGATACTGTGTGAACAGCTAAATGGTAAATCAAATGGCAATTCAATGCATCCAAATTCCTGCCTATGAGACACTTAGTAAAATCTCCTAATGAGTAATTTAGATAACAATAGTTCTCGGTGAAACATTTTGGATTTTTCTATTTATTTATTTTTTTTGAAGAGGTTAATGAGATCTTTGCACCTACACGTTATCATTATTTACACAACAGATGGAGGTGAACGCCATAGTGTTAGCATTTATACATCGAGTGGGAAATGATTAATTTCCTTTGATGATTCATATTTGAAAGATTTACAATTTTTTTTGAATTGTTGCCTTTCAATCAGTATGACGAAATGCACCAAGAGATAAGAACTGTATACACAGAAAAATTTGCCGTATATACTCGCTTGTTGGGTTCAACGGCAAAACAACATAGGCCCTGATCTGCCGTTGCTTAATTCTCTAGCAGATCGCGGTCTATGTTGTTTGCTCTTCTGATTAATCCTAACAAACTACATATAACAGATGTACCGCCTAATTCTGCAAAGTCAGATCTGAGTTTGTGTAGTTTGCTGTTGAATCCGACTCACCAAAACAAAAAAGCACTAAGTAAGCATAGACAATATTTTGAAGAGGTAAAGATATAAATTCATAAAGGCATTAATAAGCTTCATTTATAGGTATATTACAGAGTTTTCTTACAAGCAGTCACTAAATATTTTAATTTTGAACGTTTTCTACGAGGTATTCCAATTAAGAACATTCCCTGTAGCTATGGTGCATAAATGCGATATACTATTTTATCTTCTACCTCCTACTTACATGCGAACTATCTCTGAAGAAAAAAGAAAGCACTTCTTTCGGTATTCTTGATCACAAATATTATTAAGGAGCTTCGGGCATATGGTAGTAGATGCACAAATTTGAGAACATGCTATACAAAATTTTATTCTAAACATTCCTGTAAAACGACTCCATATAAAAAAAAAAAAAAAAAAATCTGCATCTATAGGACTATTTACCCCAGAAATTACCTTGTGCAACATACAAATATTATGTAGCAAAGAAATGCTCTTAAGAACCGGTAATGGCACTTGAATATGCTGAGAATATGTTTACGAAAAGAAAACTTAATTAGCGATTAGATTTCTATAGACCGTATGTACTCACTTATAAGTCGAGTCCAACAGCAAACTGTACAACCCCAGATCTGCCGTCGCATAATGCTCCGGCAGATTTGGGTCTGTGCAGTTTGTTAGGAGTAATAAGTAGAAAAAAGAACACAGATCATGATCTGCAGGCGCATTATGCTTCGGCAGATCAAGATCTTTGCTCTTTGCAGTTTGGTTAGACTTATAAGCGAGTACAGTTGGTAGTAATTCTAATATATACATTTGTCACGAGGTTTACATATACATTCATTAAATGAACACGTGTTAATCAGTGTGACGGAATATTAAACATAGTCAAATGCTGAGAAGAAAAAAAAAAATATGTAACTTTTAAACATGCGTGGAAGAGTCTTTTATCTGACCATACTCGCCGGTGAAGGATACAGCTTGGTTATGTCATCTTGAAAGGTTTTCGCATGCACCGCACCTAAGAACCCCGAACGATGGTTTTCGTAAACAAAAATAAAAAATAAGTGAAACGAACAAAGGAAATAGCTGATATGTGCAATTAAAAATACATATATTGGGTGCGCAAAAAAAGAGAGAAATGCAAGACAGGAGATAGAATCAAATACAAAAGGCGCCTAAATATACAATTTGACGTGCACTTGATCCATGACCTCTTTCCGTTCATGATATGAGTACACCTTATGAATATCAAAGCAATCGTACAGTACACGTGATATTTAATGAGATTAATAACCAAGCTTGCTGAACATTGAGCAACTCAACAAGTATCATTTACGGAGTGATTACCTGGAGAAAAAAGAAGACAAACAACGATAACATTTATCGACTGATTGCTTGGGAGAAAAGAGGACAAAAATGTTAGCATTTATGGAGTGTATATCTGACCTAACCAAGATTAAATACATTATACATTAAGGTTAGTGAATTTGTATTAGTTAAGCATATAGGTAGATAGGTATGTAATTTATACAGCTGCATACGACGTACCTGACAGAAAGATTGAAACACTACCAAACAAAGGCATGTTTAGCTCATATTTAATTATTTTGTACAATCAATACTCTTTTATTTAAACAATACAAACACCTTTGTAAAGAATGAATAAATATTTCAAATAAAACTATTGTATTGAGACACTGTAATTCATAACAATATTCGCATAAAAGTGATATAAATATTGCGGACTGATAGTTCATAGGTTATAATATTTTATTGAAGTGCAGAATGATTATCTTAATTTGTAAGATGCAGACATGTTCTATATATTATACGCATTAAAAGAAACAAAATATTTTAATCATTGAAACGGACATTAACGGCAATTCAAAAATAAAAATCGGAAGCGCTAAAAAGTTTCATGCTTTGGATCATGTATCTGCCATGCCAGATACTGAAATTTGCGTGCCATTTATTTACTGTTCGATGATATTTATTCATAAGATTTTATATTACGTACCTGATAAAAGGTTTTTTTATTTTGTACTTATGGCTATAAAATATACGTTATGTATTATGCACTGTTAGATGCATTAGCAATAACAAAATATTTGAGAAAATTCTTATATTGAAAAATAGAAACAAAACCCATTCATTTTAACATACCAAATGTTTGCCTTCTCAACTGATAATTTGAATTTATTTACCACACATTTCAATGTAGTTAAAATTTTCCATTTTTAAATCATTAATAAATATATTTGTACACAAGTGAATCATGCAATACATAAATTATATAAACTCACTCACAAGCTTGACTGTTGTCAATAAATTTATAGTTTTGAATACCTAGTTGTGATCCATCATGAGTGCTTCTATGGGTCATTTGAAGAGATTTTTTCTATGATTTTTGTCCACGTACATAAATAGGATAACTTTCAGTTCTTTTGTTTTAAAAACAAAATTTAGTAATAATTAAAAGAATTACACCATTCATTCCCCTATATTAAGACTAAGTTAAAAAGAAAGAAATAATTATCCCACATTGCCTGGATTGAAAATTTTATCTTCTGACTAGGGATAGGGTACGTTAAAACCTAAATGTGCCCACCTTAAACAGCCTTCTAACCCGTATGTTAAGTTATAATTCCTTTACAAGTCATAGAAAGAGTAATGGGAAGTTGCGATTGCGTAGGGGATGTTATTAGCACGCAGTTATTAATGCAAACAAGCTTGAATGTTATCAGCAAGGTACAAGTACCATACGACAGATTGAGGAAGAAAGGATGTAAGTATTTAAGACTAAAAAAGACACATAGACCTTGCTGTGATCGTGAAAGAGAAACTTATTTCAGAATAATAATAACCAGTGTTTTAGTAGTAAAAGGACTAAATCTGCAGACAAAAATTTCATATACCAGCAATAACAATGAACTAAATATAAATGTTTTTCCCTCACCAGCATCTCTAAGATAAATATTTCTCGGTTAAGTGTAAGGTGCTCATATATCATGCGAATATATAACTATTAAATAGCTGCAGATAACGCAAGCTAATGGTCATGCAGAAGATTTTGGCTCTTTCTGTCTTCACATGGATATACCTAAATTAATTAGAACTGATTAATGCACAATTCGGCTAGCAGTAAATTTTTTTGCGATGCATCAAAGATCTATTTGTTATGAAAGGGTCCATCGTTTTAGTTAAGGAAAACTATAAAGACGTTGCTGACCGCTGGTCAACTATGAGACTTTAACATTAAAGGACATTATGACTATCTGTGGTACAATTAAAGATTTTACTATAAGCATCTATCGGAACGTAACATCAGCAGACACTTTGTTCATCTATGGTGCAATTTATGAGCATGACATTGAGGCCATCTCTGGGAAAGTAACATTAGTGGACAATATGGCTATATCTGGTGCAGTTTAAGCGATAGCACCACGTCCATCTATAGGAATTTTACTTTAAGGGGCAATATAGTCATCAATGATAAAGTTTAAGAGGTTGACACTACGGTCATATATGGGAATGGAACATTGTGTGACAGAATGGCATTATATGTGAATTTACATTATTCTGAAACTTTGGGGATTTAACATAAACAGAACGTCATAGTCATCTATAGGAATTGAACATAACGCTTTAAAAATATTGGCCCACAATGAGGTGCAATGGAAATGCGAGTAGGACTGCTGTACGAATGACAAAAAAAACCCGCAGACGAATGTACAAGAACTTGAAAATCAAAGACTTCTACGTTATAAGAAACCCAGACCTGAATATGTTCGGGAAAAATACAACAATGTAAGCAACCCACAGCGATGAAAGAGTAAAAGAAAAACATTCGCTATACCAAATCCATAGGAACCAGTGGGCAGGGGAGAAACACATTTTAACAAACCCACAAGGAATTAACTCCACATACATTGTAACAAACCCACGTTAGTTTGTGGAGACAAAACACACGTCTATTTACATACAATTACTTAATTTTAAAGCTAACCAGTCTGTCTGACTATTGTGAATACATACGATTACAAACAAACAAATGGGTAGGGGTAGAGATTATTTTGTTTTCGTACATATATACAGGTAAACATACATACCAAGGAAGGGAGTATCTTTGTATCTTTTTGTTTCATGCATGAAGACACACACAGTCATGCATACCAGTGGAGTATGGTGATAGAATATATTAATCGACATATACTTCTATACAAGAACCCCATCACACAGGCATATATTGGAAGGGAAATGGGATAGGATAGGATGACTAAACATACATACATACATACATACTCAAACAATCAAGCATGGGGCTGGTAAATAAAATTTGTTTGGAATATAAATAAAGACAAAATACATAAACACACCAAAGACAAGCATACAATGCATAAATAAGAAACGATAGTAATCAGTTATTAGTTTTTTGTTTCTAGACTTTTGGTGTTAATATATTGTTAACATATTCCACATCTTTTCACTCTGCGGCGCTGTAAACTTCTGACAATTTGTCCATATATCAAAACATGTTCACATACACTTGTCGTTCCTCATACATTCTTCAGAGAAATACTGCTCTGCTGTCAGACGTTATGTAGTCCGCTTTAACTCCAAAGAAACATTGTAAATGGGATGAAACAATGTACTGGAGATAACTGTCAACGACTCTACGCTAACCATATCTCTTAGTTTTCTAATAACGGATGACAACACTAGTAACAAACTGCACTTTATATAGAAAGGCATAGGATCTAAAGTTAGCTTCGGCGCGCTGCCATCTGTGGTGCATCACGTTCTGGTCTCAACCAATCAGACTACATCTTACTCGTCCTATTCATCGCCTGTGTTATAATCCCCAATCAAACTGTGTGATGATGTGTGTTGTTTCTGCCAGCAACCATTTGTTAGTGTTGTATAGTTGAATACAGTACAGTACACATGACTGAGCCAGATTTATTGGATTTGGTGGTCTCTGAAGTTTCGTCAGTATAAGAAGGTCTGATGGAACCGACATAATACGATGCTTTTAAACATAAACAACAAGAATATTTAGAGAAAATTTGTACAAAAACAGAAAGACGAAGAATCAGCCATTAAACAAGAATTAAGAACAAAAAGAAGATAAGGAAACGATACACTGAATCCATGACGATCACTGATCAACAGACTGAACCTATCGAAGCGTTGACTTCTGAAACTGAGAGTGTATTAAACAAGATCTTGAGTGAATTGAAAGACACGAGAACAGTATGTGACATCGCTTTATCCAGAAAAAAGGAAATGAACCACACTTCCTATAAAAAAA
>JAECUM010062665.1:0-17250 GCA_016617855.1 Megalonaias nervosa
TGTGTGTGTGTGTGTGTGTGTGTGTGTGTGTGTCAGACATTATTTTTATTTGCCAGGGTAAAGCAAGATATAAAAACATAACCGGTTGGATTCATGTATCATATTCCATGCAGGTCTCAAGATAAATGCCGTCCTGGTTGGGGTTAACGGGGTGGATGTAGAGTTTCTTGAACTGCATATAGTTTTAAGGTCATCAAATATATCGCATTTAGTATATACAATATAGAGGTTTATTATATGCTCATTTTTTTCTCCGTTAACTTTACATTGTTAGAATCGTGCATAATTTTACGATTTTGAACTCGCGTTCTCAATTCATACTGCATTCACATGAGTAAAGGAACTACTTTTAATTGGAATGGACAATGGACGCAAATGCCAGAACTTCTGGTTTATTTTATTTGTCTGTGGATGAAGTAAACCAACTGTTCGAGCCATTTGAAAGCAGAGATGCCAAAGCTGAGAATGTAGATGAATTCATAGAATCACAAAAGAAACTTTCAACGACGCAGGCGACTGAACGTGATATCAGATATGTGCAGCGATGGCTGTATGATAACAAACGTGAGACACGCTGCATTGAAAATATAATTCCGGATCATTTAAACACGTATTTAGCCGAGATGTTTATAACGATTCGCACCGCTCCGGTGGCCTAGTGGTTAGAGCGTCCGCCTCGGATGCGGGAGGTCGTGGGTTCGATCCCCGGTCGAGTCATACCAAAGACTTACAAAAAATGGTACTAACAGCTGCCTCGCTTGGCGCTCAGCATTAAGAGGTTAGTGTTAGGACTGGTCGGCCTGGTGTCAGGATAATGTGACTGGGTGGGACATCATGCTACATGTCTGCGGCATGATGCCCCAGTTCTAGACATCACTATAAACTGCCACACTGCAGACATCGTAGCGATATGACTGAAAAATTGTTAAAGCTACGTTAAAAATCCATAATCACATCACATCACATATAACGATTCGCAAAGCCAATGGTCCTGACCATGAGCCACGCTCTTTAGATTCTAAAAGAAACAGCATAGAACGGCATCTTAAGGCTAAAGGTATCCTGTCTCTCTTAGAGACCGTTCATTTCAGAAATCAATCAAAGCACTAAATTCTAAAAAAAAATGCAACTGAAGAAGGCTGTTTTGGAAGAAAAGCAAGAGCATCAGAGACGATAAGCCACAATGAAGAAGAAGCTTTATTTTCAGCCGGTGAAATGGGCTCTCACACGCCCGCTGCTTTGCAATTTTCCCTGTTCTACTTCTTTGGAAAAATGTTTGGATTTAGAGGCAGTGACGAGCACAGAAAATTAAAGTTTGGAGATGTATCAGTTTTCACCGGTACCCAATATCTTCAATATGATGAGATGCATAGCAAAACTTTTGACGGTATTGGGAACGATGACTACAGATCAAGAATACCTCGCATTTTTGCCACCGTAACAGCACCGGAGCGAGAACCTGTTCATCTTTGCCTGCAATATTTTAAACGAAGACCCTTGGAAATGATGGATGACGACAGCCCCTTTTATTTGACACCAATTCCAATGCACAAACTGACAGAAACTTCCCAGATATGGTAATTATATTTATAAAGATTCAATTAATGTCCTTATTTCAAGTAAAAATATAAAAAATAAAAACAATTGTTGTAAAATTTGTTTCAGATAATATAAAGAATGAATGAAAATAAAATTATATCATTGTAAACAAAACATATGGGAAAATACTGTAATTAATTGTAAACTCTGCACATACCAAACAATTTTCAAAATGAAATGCATCTACTAACGTTGCAAAATATAAGAAAACAGTTTCTTATGAAAGTGTGCATTGGAAAAAAAATTAAACATAAAATATATTTTACTGGACAAAATATTAAAAATTGCAGGTATTATCCGAGACCACTGGGGGTTAATCAACTTGGAACTCTGATGAAACAAGCCGCAGAAAGAGCAGAAATCAAAGGGAGAATTACCAACTATTCAGTAAGGAAGACTACTGTGAAAACCCTGTCGAAAGCTGGGCTCCCTCCAACAAAGATTATGCAAGTGACTGGGCATACAAATATGTCATCTATAACTGGTAATAATGAGGAGAATAAATCTACTTGCCTTTTTGCATCTTTAATCTCCTCAAAATGTACTTTGTAGGCTCTTTCTGCTAATAAGAATTACTTGGTTTCCAAATACTGATCCACATCGCGGAAATGTATTGTAATATGTAAGCCTATAATCCAGACCACATTTTTGAAACCGAAATCACATTCCAAAGTAGACTGTACTGCACTCCAAATGAAAGAAATTTATTGTTCGCTAAAAACAATGTTGAATCCACCATCTTCTTGAGAATTTAAATTTAAAAACTTTCATATTTTTCCAGCTTACGATTCCAAACTATAAATGGCAGAACAGAAGCAGTTATGCAACTTGTTGTTAACGACAGTCCCTCAAGTTACATGTACATCGCGCGTAAAAACACAGAAGGAGATAATCAGAATTTAGCTGGATTGACAGAAAAACTAAATCCCTCCATTCCTGACCAGCTGGGAACTTTGTTCAATGGTGCAGTCATTCATAATATGACTTTAAATTTCAATTTTATATAGAGCAAAATGGGATTTCTTTGTTAAATGAGTGACTGAGCGCGAGGTACACTATGAAGTTAAAAGGTCGGTGGGCGGAGCTATGTGCGCATGAATATTGTTATTGTGTATTGAAGAATCTACGGTTGTGAATTTATTTTGGAATAAAGCATACATCAAATACACTGTTTCTTATAATGTATTTTATTGTTAAGCCTTAGGTAATTAGACAAAATTGAGCATATAATAAAAAGGTTACTGCATTTGTATGAGAAATATGAACTCGATTTGTCGGATGGATATACTGCACTTCCAAGGTCACTGTTGGGTCCTCACTGTTGGGTTCCGCGTTGTTGTTGTTGTTGTTGTTGTTGTTGTGGGTTTAAGGCCATATTTCAGCATACAATAGGCTACATATAGGCCGCCAGTATAAATGGTGGAGGAAGAATCCGGGAAAATCCTCGGGATGCTACTTTCAAGATTCTCACAAAACCACAATCGACTATTACCAGAGACGCTAACCCACGCGAAAAGAGAATACATGGCAGTGATCTGTATAACCACTTGGTCACCAGCAGCCACGGGGCGGCCTTTATTAACGGGAAAAGCTTGGGCTTGTATCATGGATCAAAATAATACATCAGTTTATAACATTAACGAAAATGTAGTTGATTCAGATGTCTCTTTCTTGAATCATTGGAACATGCGTTAAAGTCACTGAAATGTTTTCATTTGAGATTTGTGTCATTTCTAGTACAAAGATAACAATTCTCTTACTTTTCCGATGAGAGATGTTTTATTTCGCCAAGTTACACAATTTTGCAGATTTTTGCTTGGGTGGTAAAACTTATGCAATTTACTTGTTACTTCTATATATCGGCTAACCACACGGGTTGAATGCATGTTTGTATCTGTATCATTCATCTTTTAAAGATTTTGGAGTATGTTTATTAAGTATATATACTTAAGACCAAATGTTAGTATCGCTTGGGGATCGGATAAGCAAAGTGATGCATTTTTGTTAGGAAAAGGCTCTTGAATCATCTTTAGTTAATATTTCTTAGAGTATTTTTGCATGGCTTGGTAAATTAATTTCTCGTCAAGCAGACCGGAAAATGATCACTTACATGAGCCGTGTACGAATATATGAGTTTATGTCCCGGAGACAATATCCAAGCAGAGGAACTTTTTGACCGAGTCCTGTTGCTCATCAGGCGAATTTAAAGTACATAGGGATGAAATAGATATATAGAATATATCAATATTCCAAATAAAACACATGTTTCATGGATTTTTGTTCTGGGAAACCGGACTTTTCTCTCCAGACTTATTCATACGCTATCAATGTTATATATCTGTCCATTGATGAATAAGTAATCATGTTGTGGTACATAGATTATCAAGTAGGTAGTTGGATAACTGTAATAAGATCAAGAAATAATGTGCCTCCTTGTTAAAAGTCGTACATGTTCACATTTTAATTAAATACCTTTTAAATCTTTTACGATAGAGCCAGATTTTCCATATAGATTTTCAATTCTTATTTTGGTATCACACGCACACAGAATAGAACTATTTTAGTATTTTCAATGACGTCCGCATGAAGATATATTAATTGCCACCGTCTCAACCTTCTACAAGTTACAATCTGCTTTAAATTGCAAGCAGTGATAGCGAAATATATAAGAGGATGTGAACAAATACAAAACATTACTCGCGTTTCATTCCGAGTCGAGAGAAATAACTTGCTTGAGATGGCGTATAAATACGTCTCGGCGTAACGGTCTAAGCATATCCCTACCACATATCGCACTCATTCTTTCCGCAGATTTAGAACAATGCAAGTATGCGTTTTATCAAGTTATATGTATATTAGTGTCTTCTTAGATCTGCTTGTAACGTCCGAAGATATCAGGTAAAAAGACATCTTTTTGAAAGATTATATATATATATATATATATATATATATATATATATATATATATATATATATATATATATATTAAGATCTGCTTATTACATTTTATTTATGGCAAAATGGAAATATGCTAATGCATATATATCTTATGTTATGCTTTACTGAGACGATAACAATATTTCTGGAATGAAAATTGTTGGACCTACAATTCTTGCGATGCACAGGTACTGCTTTCGTCAAACTACAATTCGATTAGTAAAACCTTTGACCCACTGAAAATTTTGTCAGTATAATGCTAAATGACAATATAATAATATCATAAGACAAAGCTGACAGTTCACATATTGTGCCCAATACTTTCAACTAGAATCTGAGTCAGATTTACGTGCTCCTCTCGGTCTATTAATCCTTTTCTGCGAGGTTCTCAATTCACCAACACCACCCTACACCCCTCCCCAGGGCGTTGTTAGAGTTCAATGTACGTAAGCACACGGAATACTTAGTATATTTAAAATTGTGAATTCTACATCTTATAGAGCTCAGTTATATGCACAGGTATGTAAAAACACATAATGACGGGAAAACGGTATCACATAGTCTTAGCTGGTTTCATATATTGCAACAGTTGAACTTTTAAGCTTGATTTTTCTACTAAACATACAGAACATTCTGTCCCAGCAATTCTCCAACTGATCATGGAACGATTCCAAATGATGGGGGTCTCTGGTTTTATACAGACTTATCGCTGCCATTCTACATAAGCGGGCGCTCCTCAAATAATAACAATATCAACAAAAAGGTCATTGTATGTGATGCATATGATTCTACCAGCAGTAGCCTATTTAAAGCTTGTTTCGCGATTAAAACATCCGGAGGGTGATTGTTATACACGCATAGAAACAATAATTAAAGGTGCAAAATATTGCAGTAGGACGCGATTGTATATAAAACCTAATTTTCAAGAACAACATTTATATCAATTAAACTATGTATACTTCTTGATCATAAATTTGTTACCTCAAAAGTATCAAACGAGTTTATTTTGCTTCTGACTTAGACATTTCAGGCACGGTAAAAGATCAAACCTTCAAGATTTCTAACACCATTTGCAGGATTGTTGTTGTCTGCATCTTCGTATTTCAGAGACAAGAACGTAGTCTTTTGTGTGATAATTTACTTTGTGCTGCAGAACAAAAACATATATATCTTCCCCATATTATTTTGCACCTAACAAAAGACCCTTGGCCACATCAAATAGGTAAATTAATATAATATTTAAAGTTTTGTGTTTCAAATATTATTATTGACAGAGAAGATTTAGTTTTCAGATACCCTATTGTAAATACATGGACAAATTACAATTCTGCCTCGGTAAGGCCAGCAAACAAACGCACTGTGTGCAAGATCTAAACTTTAATAACGATAGCTGTGATATGCTACTAGACTTGTGATTAAGAAAAATTCCTTGTGAATACCGACTACAAAAATGCAATGGCTTTCGTCCAAACAATTGCATATATTTTACCATTAAATAGGGTGAGGGTAACATAATTACGTTATTTCAACCCGGTTCTCATAATTGTATCTAATATACTATTTTCCAGACCCAAAATATGATTAGTTCTCTGTCATCAAAATTTAAATGTAGCTTTAGTAATAATTATGCATAGAACAAGATTTATTCTCGTTTTAACTATAATACTGCTATAAAATAGATCAAATATTCCAAACAAACTACAAACGTATGCCATTGGAATCTTACTGACATAAACAGAATGAAGTAACTTTAATTAATATGTGCATAAGCATTGTATATCCTAAGCTAAATGAGTTACGATGCTAAATGCAAAAGGTAGGTTATAATGGATTGATATATAAGCTCCAAGTCGGCATAATCTATTCCAAATGTTTGCGCTTTTTTCAACCATTCTTCAACTTCATTTAAAATGCTTAAATCAGATCGGTCTTATTTTACTTTATGTAGGGAGATGTATCAAGCAAACATGTACGCGAAGGAAGTGCGTGTAGAGTGATTTCGTTGACAATGAAAATAAATCTTGGAACACAATGTTTCGTATTCAATGACTTCAGTTTTCATACCCTTTTAGTTGAGAAAATGTCTAGTTTGCTGGGAACAAGAATATAATATGTCATCATTAAACACATAATGATATTTCCTCACTCAAGTGCTTCAGTTTCCCAGAGGCAAATATTTGAAAAAAATATATAACAAGTGTGGAAAAATCAGACAATGTACATAAATATTAATAGTCAAGCAACAGAAACAACATAAAACATTAAGTTTAAAATATATAACCTCCTCATTCAGAAGTTCAACACACTCGGAATGAGAAATTAGAAATATTTGGTATAAAATCTGTACATTTGTCTTTCTAAAGTTTAATGGTTGCATTCATCTACGGCAGTTCCACAGCTAAAACCGTGATTGACCTGAACTGGTTCCTATATTTCCAGATACAACGTCTCCATGAAAATTGGCTGGCAAAAAGGTAACTTATCCTGTTTTGTACCCACATTGCTCCTGCACCTGCGACATGTACACTTTATATCATAACCAATCACTTTTTCATTGGATAAAATCCTTTAACCTCGCAGAAAAAACTGAATCCATATATCGTAATTTAGGTTATTATTGGGCATAATTCAATCAGACATATTCATTTTACTGACCTCACAGTCACTAAAGAGACAAATAAGTACCGCCCTAAATAAGAATTACGACATGCAGATATATTAAAGACCAGTGAATTCCCATACAACCTCCCACTCAAATTTCATGACAGATTGATGCGTTATCAGGTATGATATAATTTAGCAAAGACTCTAGTGCCCCAATCACGCTGAACTGAGTAGGTCAACATGAATTATTTAATCACTCTGAGCCTGTTTTCACGCCATCGCTCTTTGACAAATTCCATTGAAGGGACAATGCCGTCTGTCTGTTTTGTTTTAACTTACCTCTCCTGTTCATTTTAGTAGGACGCGATGGTCATGCAGATGTGGAAGTTCTTCGTAGTCGACTCGAGCAGAAGGCCAATATACTTCTAATACAGGAATATAATGATGTGCTTATGCTGCAAGTTGAAGAATTAGAAACAAAATGAGAACAACGTGAAAAACATGGTGCACAATCTTCCGTTTTTATGAACATTTATGTAATGTCTTTTCAGTCAATCCATCTTTTTATATGATGTTATTACATTTCTGTATAAATAGATTTTTTATTGCATACTAACGTTTATATTCTTTTTTTCTACGAATTTAAATTTCCCATTTGATTGTCTGCCTACGATAATTTAACTCACAAGCAACTAAGCCTTAGGGCACTATACATTGGTTTAGAACACAGAAGCAAAGTTTAATGTTTAATTAAAAATTTCCTTATGTATTGGAATATGCTTACCAAGCACAATAACAAGCAAATAAATAAAATTAATACGAGTGAAAACATAAGCAAAAAATATTACAACTAAATGAAGTAAAGAATTGAAACCACTATGTTACATAATTCTGCAGGAAAATAAAGTGATGTTGCATTAGAAAAATTATATAAATCATAGAAACGTACAGCCCTACCTAATGTAGTTTCATTGTAATTTCATTTGTACCCTCCCTAACAGAATATCGAGTAATAGTTGCATCTCGCTGTAAATCGTTCGCAGAGAGATACCCATATTTCATTATCTGCATTGGTGCAATTTCATTAAGTCTTGTAATACTTGTTTAGTAGTTATCGTGTATATATTACATATGATTTTTAGTATTTATAGTACTTGTATTACGTATGCTTTTGTAGTATAAATCATATGTGTATTCAATACGCTTTTGTAGTATTTATAATATGTGTATTCAATACGATTTCGTAGTATTTATAGTGTGTATATTCTTATTCTGGGTCAAAGATTCGTAAATCTTGTTAGGCAGTGTCTATTTTACATAATGTTTACTACATTCACAGGGCTGGCAAGAGGGTAGCGTAGGCGGCTAGAGGACAACCTGCTTGTAAATTGAACAGCTTACTTGGCAATGCAGCAACATAGTTGACAACATAACAATATAGTTATCAAGATGGTGGCGTGATATCTAGCTCCAATGTTGCTGTGAATGTCTTGTTGACACCATGGTTAAATATCGCGATCATTTTAATTAAATCGTGAAAGAACACTACGTACAACAAAGAACGTTGTCGATTACAACTAACGCAATTTATATTAACCATAACGCAAATGTTGGTTTTTAATAGAAATGTGTGTGTGTGGTGCATACAACAGGATCCATGGTTCAAAATTCAAAATTCACAGTTTAAATCTAGAATATTATGTCGCGCCAATTATGTTGCCTTCTTAAAAGTTTAAGTTACTCAGTTAGCAAGTAGATTGTCAACCACCTGTCAGCTATATTGCTGAATTGAAAACTATGTTACTCTCTTGCAGGCTCCGTAAATGTAGTTAACGTTCCAATTGGTAGTATCTAATGAAAGCTCTTTTGTCTCGAATTGATTCATGTTTGTGAAAGAGAGATTTCTGAAACGGGTGACAAGGACCAGTGGGTTGTTTTATTCCAACCTGTTGAATTATCTATAATAATCAAGTCCAGAAGTCGTCCCGATTTTCTGATTGTAAAATGTAATTTCGAACAAACCTAATAGCGGTGTTTGTTTTTATGACTTAGATATTATTGTCGCAAATTACAAACAATAAGGTATTAGCTCTCGCATAGGTTATTGAATATACAACAATGTGTATTAGCCAGTAAAAAGAACTTATGTATGCGCTTGTTATTACTTAGAAGTGAGCTCCTGTCCGGAAAATCAAACAGTATTAAACATATACATGCACGTTTAAGTTAATCTCTTCTCTCTTGAATGGATTCCCATTACTCCCTAACGTGCCACTATGAAGTCGCTGCAGATTACAAGACTTAAGTGCTGTTATGCAAAACATTTTGTTTTGAAACCGAAAGATGTTCTGCTCAGTTGTAAGCTATTGCAAAGCATATGGCGTCTCTGTTGTTTTCAAAGGACTGAGGAGCTCGTTTACACCAGAAGAGTTTCTATCAAAGATAGCCGACCCGGTTTTATGGACTGCAGGCACTGGAACAGTAAAAGAAGAGAAAGCAGTTGAAGCATTTTGCACCATTGCCACAGCCAGAAATGCGCCCCCATTCGCAAAACAAAATACGATTGTTTATTGTGAAAAGCATCCTCAAAGCATAAATTTTGGAAGAATCTTTTGTCGCAAAACAAAATTATTGGAAGAATAAAAATAAATGAATTGTGCCTTCAAATCAGCAAAACTGATTGATGGTGGACATAAAACAGACGCGTTGAGCTTACTGTCTCACTTAGAAAATCACTTAAGGAAAGGGGGAAGTTAAGTTCCTGATGCACGGTTTGGTTTGTTGCACAATTATTCGGTAACCTTTCTTCAAGTTAAAAATTTAGCACCTCTTTTAATACGATCTTGTACACTTTCCGCGACTATTTCTAGAGGGCGTTTTCAAAGAGATGTAAGCGATTGGCTTATATTGGTACTTTAGGGAACAAAGATAATCTCTACCGTCCTGCAAAAACAAATGTTCGGGAAATAATTATTGTACCATCGCCGGTCAACTCCCACGCGAACCGCGACCCGATATAACATTTTGCTCGAACGGGGCACCTTAAGCATGATTTATGTCTCAAAAATATAAATTTTACTTCACCAAACGGAACTTTACCTCACAATGATCATTACGTCTCATCAAACCAAAATAATATGTAGTTAAATATACAGATCGTAGGGCAAAACTCTCCTTTAAATAATACTCCAACACAATAGAAAGGTTGTATGTTCCCTACTGCATGATAATTAATACAAATTCACTAAATTCACTCTCTGCACTTCATCAAGATAGATTCATTACCTCAAAATTATAACAAAAAGTTTACATTTTAACCTTCTGATTTAGAAATGTATGTTCATGCACCAAACCGTTAAATATTTATTAAATTTGGATTTCCATCATCGGGCTTGGCCAGACAAGCAGGTTATTCTGATAGGAACTGCTCTTTGCAATAGTTGGTTTAAAAGTAGGGCCGCAAATGGGGAATGTGTTTCTTTACTGGGTCGGTGCATGCAAGTATAGAGACCTCAATATTTGGATCACAAAACAAATACTAATTGGGTTACCTGAGAAAGTCAGACAGACAGAAACAGAGAGAGAGAGAGAGAGAGAGAGAGAGAGAGAGAGAGAGAGAGAGAGACGTAGAGAGGGAGACAGAGATATAGATGCTTATTGTATGCCTAGATCCATTACTATTTTGTCACTATCCATGCCCTAAACCTGTAGCTTTTTATGAATGTTAAACACCACAATCAGCAGATAGGATAAGCATAACAAACTCAGTACCAGCACACATTATATCTATAGCAAACTCAATATCTGCAGATAATATAGGATTAACTCATTATTAGTAGATACTATATGTACAACAAACTCCATGTCAGCAGAAAATCCAATATTAACAAATACTTGTTCTCCTTCGAAATCAGACAAGGGGAGAGGTGTTCAGTGGAAAGAATGTTCTCTTTGAATGACATGCTAACAGGTACAAAAAAAATCGTTTGTGCAAGTTCGTATTAATTTATGTGCAATTTTATCTTTATAGGAATATCAGGATGAATAAAATATCGATGCGTCAAATGTTTTCTAAGTGTGGCAAAGTCAGCCTTTAGTCATTTCCATAGGAAACTAAATTATGCAAATATGTTCTATTGCTTTTCCTGGTGAGAGAATATATCTTATTTCACTACACTGTAAATTCATGCTACGTTTTCAGTAGTAGCGTACCATTTCGCTTAAAATGTGTTACTTAACCATGTTATTTTTTTTATAGATTGTTTTATAAAATAACACATCTCAAACAGTTCAAAAGAGAAGATATATCCTCGAAATCTGAAGACGGATCAGAGACGAAAAGATAATTATCGGATTACTGGAAAGATCGGTATGATCATTTCTGCTTATGTTCTTTACGTAACGCTGAGCCATATTTAACTATATATATGTATGGAGCATGGTATCTATTCAAACATACAACATGAGAGAAAATGATGACCTAGTCGTTCTGCTCTTCAAGCCAATTTATAACATGCACACATTTCAGACTTACTGAAGCAAAACCTGGACCTCGAAACTGTCCTGGCCATATAGCAGAGCTTCGAGATAGAACGTGGTTCTGGAACTGACTTCAAGTACCTGAAAACGTCGACATTGCACACTTTCATGATGTTAAAGTAGAAATCATCAAAAAGAATATCAACGCCATGCAAGTGTCCAATGGTGCTAAAGATAGCAAAAACAGATCAGGTGAAAGTTTTAGTCCGCCTCAATATAGTGATTGGGACTATTTGATAATTTCTAACAGCATCGCATTGGTGAGGCAATGGATAAACCCATAAAATTTAAATTATTATGTATTTTGACTCTTTATGTTGTAACCCCTTTTTGCTAGCAAAAACTGAATTCTAAAATGGAAATCAACAAATTATGCATGAATATAAGCTGTTGCAGAACATTTAGTTCTTAGTTGTTTTGCAAAGAAAGAGAAGATACAATAATAATAAACGAGCTTCCTTCTAAGGTATCCAGAACCTGGAGCAGTATAAGAAGAATAGCACCTAACAGTGTGAAGAACTATCCCACTCCCACATCTTAGGCTGCTAAGACTTATAACAAACCATACGGAACATAATTCAGTTTACGCCACTCACGTTTAAAACAACATAATTTTCTGCCAAATAGCTTCGGCCGAATTAGTGGTAACAGAAACAAAGAGAATATAATTTAACTGATTTAACTGAGAAAGAAATACATTCTTTGGTTGCTAAATATAAGGTTGTAAGAATAGTAGAACTTGGTAGAAAGTTACTATAGAATTGTTATGTTGTTTGCTGGTTAACAATTTAAAATGGTTCAATAAATATATGACAAGACATCATTATGAACGAAACGTTCTGCGTTGATTCCAGACGAGTAATCCCTTATATAAATAAGCTTAAGCAAAATATGATTAATTACCGTCATCAATCAGTCTATAAGCCTTGACAACAAAACTTCAGAACAAAACAGCAATATAAAAACGCTACAGTTCTGCTCGCAATGTTTAAAAGCGTTGCGCATCATGTACGAAATTGAAGAATAAAGCACATATTTAACCACTGATTTGTTGACAACAACATCGGGATGTTGGAGCAGCAACTAAACTCAATCTTGAACATGAAATGAATCCAATAGCTTGCTAGTTAATATTAACGAAAGCAGCCCTAAGATAAACGTAATAGCAGTGGATCTTATATTTCGGATGAACTATCCGTAATTGCAGCCACAGTGAATTCGAATATGTATTTGGAAACTGTAATAACCAAAGAATCTAATTGCATAGTTCCAAGAATTGAACATATTGCAGAATCCGCTTATGTAATTAACCTCACAATACCTGGAAACAATACAGACGGTTTGGGTCTTACAGTAAAAAATCCAAAACACCACAAAAGGCATGCCCGGGACCGGGGTGACACAAAAGCAGCAATAGACTACATTAACGGTTTTACGTTCTGTTCAACATGATGACTGGCGTTGTCTTTAAAAAGCGTGCATATGACATTCCATTCCTCATGCCTTTAGACTCTAAATTTTCCCTTGTGTACTTTAATTTGTCTACAAGCATCGCAAAATCTTGAACTACAGATTGTTGACCAAATCTGACAATTGATTGAGTTTAACGGTGATGGACTGATTTTCATTCCTCCTTGAGAAATATTAGACCTTTACTAAAACATGGCAGTTATGCAAACAAAAGCAGGTATTATTCCGCAAGTATCCAGTTACTGTTAAGATTAGCATTGGTTGCTGCCGAAGCATCTGTTGCAATCGATTATATTTCAGGTAAGACTTTTCCTAAAAGAGGCATCCAGCAAGTTTCTCTATATAATGGTCACCTCAGTCATGATACTGAAAATATAGTATAGTCAGTCGACATCAGAGGGCGTTCGGGGAAGAATAAATATTCATAGCTGGTTTCTACTAGCGCTTTATAAGCTTCATACCACATTTATTAAAAAAGAGGAGGTTTTGGGTAAGATTTGTCCTAATAATGCTTCACCACAAGCTGTCCCAGCTAGTGTCCAACCCATCGTGGAAGTATACTACCTAATGACAGTCACTGGTCTTATATCGACTTATGGCATCGCTGTCATTCTACAGCATTTGTCGTTCCGCAAAGAAAATGAGAAATAAACTTCAAAGAGGCTTTACACATGAGTACATGCAGACAACACTTGTAAGCATGTTCACCGATTATAAGATTCTGAGGGTGAAATTTTATACATGCATGAAACTATCAATTGAAGGTGCAACTTATACCAGCATAAAGCGATGACAAATACAAGCAAACTCTCAATATATTTAGATCTCACACTTAATATGGATTCTGACTTAGTTTTATTTACAGATGGATAAAGCCGGATGGCCATGCCCTGTATTACTATAATTTACACGCACACAGACACAAGAGAAAAACAATGCTGACTGAAAGGAAACCAAGCCGCATCTGTCATTTGAAATCATAAAATCTCATCATATACCTTACGTCGCTGCAAAGAACGTAGTCTACCTGTACGTATAAGCAAATGGAGGGAAGTCACGGCTGACAGGGAAAATATATTTTCCAAGCATAATGGGTCACAGAACGGTATATAGTCCCAATCAAAATCACACTTCGCATCCCTCCAGTTGTTTACGTATAGTAAACTGTTTATATTATGCAGCTCGAGGCAGTGACAAAGTCCTGATTGACTTTGAGGAACATCCTTTTACAAGAAAAAACAAAGATTTTTTCAGTATATTTGATACTTTTTAAAATGTATTATCGATTCTACCCGCATCAGTTTGTAGAGATCAAACCGAATAAGCTAAAGGAAAGAGTGCAAACAATATTCAAGAAAGACATAAAATGGGCTAGAACTCGAACTGATCTTTAAGGAGAAAACAAGCATTTGCTTGCTGGAATGATGGATGAGTTAAGTCTTGCGTTCTAGACCAGCAGGCCTCTTTACATACTTTTGACGGTCAAAACGTTTTTGCAAGCCAAACATACAAACTTAAGTATTCCAAGGTGGAGTTCGTTTTATTTAAGATGAGGGTTAAAGTTCAGAAGAATCCATAAATATACTACCAGCGTATTAAAACTCACCCGATTTTTATTATCTCAAAGGACTCAAAAATACTTTTCATAAATGGATAGCAAGGCGCATATTAATGCATAGAATGGAATGGGCTTTACCGCTTTTATTTCCATCCTATGTACGGCCAAAATGAGATCGATGGATCTACAGGTAACATTGTTATTGGTTGCCAGATAACTGTAAACTCTGTTAATACTAAAATGGTTGGATTTTGTATCAGAGCTTGAAGTAACCTACTACCAGGCGGCATATCAATTTCCATCGATTTGTTTTGACCGAATAAGAAGCTAACCTATCTTACAGAAGCGAATTCAGTTCCTCCTGCCGCTCCTAGCTAGATTCGGTACTCCATTAATCCAAAATAACGGTTTATTACCACCCACAAAACAATCAATTATCTGACAGTTACTACATGTCGTGGTTGTTTCATGGCAATTGTTTGTGTTTGCTTTATGCAGCTAGGATGGTTTCTAATGTCCTCCAAACGTGCTGGTTGTCACTGGAGGCAGTATAGTTGGTCTTCCAAAGGGTCCCTAACACAGTTTGGACCAGATTATTTTAAGTTTGAAAGAAGGATGTCCAAACAATTTTAAATTGCATCGTAGCGTAAGAATTAAGTTACCGTTTTAGCATATCGTTTTTGAGGACAGAAAAAGCTATCCGAAGAGGAGGTTAATAAGGGTATGCATCGAAAATCATCTTGTTCACATACTCCTCAACCACACTAAACAAGGCTTCTTATTGGCCACTGTACCATTCAAGTGAACATGGAACTAGTCTTTTACGACAATTGCTATACCCTCACTAAATACACAGTAATTAAACCATTTAAACTACATGAACGTACTTCCATTACATCAAAGGAACAAATATATTGTATTCTTGCTTTCTGACTTTCAAACGTGTTTAAGGCAAGAAATCTGTTTAAATGTTTCATTACCAGTTTTAAAACTTTTTGTTTTCTGGGGATTTTTGCCGCTTTAGAGACACGCAGGTAGCTATTTGTGTGATACATAACTCTACAGGACACCATCATTCTATTAACGATCAAACGAAAATATGTTGTATGTATTACAATAACAGTGTCCAACGTCGAACTAAGGTAAAAATCAACACGATATTTAAAAAGTTGTTCATAACATTATTATTGGCTGAATGGTTTTTGGTCCAAGCCAACGATTGTTTATAATTTATCCATACGTAGGCGTCTTCTAAAAATGTGTTCTGTTCCTAAAATAATTACTTTAAGCCAGTCAACAACATTAGTTGACCTAAATACGATATACAATAGATTGCTTGCAAGGATCGTAAAATGATTACTTCCCTGTCACCGAAACTTAAGTGAAACTTACATTATCATTATGTAAAGAACATAATTTGCTCCTTGGAACGTCATGTAAACGCAAATCTGTCTCCTTATTACCTGTTTTAAATGCATTATAACATTTGCTCAAGCCAAGCGAAGGATTTATGGAAAAACTGATAACAGTTTCCACAAAGCATACAAAAAGTACACCCTCTTAATCAATTTGACATGTACACACTGAAATTGTTTTTCTTCATATATCGATATTTAAAGGCAAGTTAGTTTGGATTGTTCTATAGGTTTGAGGCTAACATAAGATATTTACAAGTTTTGCACGTTACTAAACATTACTTAATGTCACTAACTACATAAAATGGGTGACAGTTTACATTCCTCGTTTTGAGTGATAGGTATGGCAAAGATTAACACGAAGGATGTGCATGAAGAGTGATTGTCGTTAACATGAAAAGTAAATTTTTAACACCAATGCATAGGATTCACTGATTTAATTTTTCCAAACCATCAAAAGGCCATGCAGCCCTTCCGCCGGTAATAACTCCTAAGTTAAAGTTCCATCAATAATCACAGAAAGATATTTCCTCGGTCAGTTGGGTCTTTGTGCCCGCGTCGGGGATATCCATATTAAAATCAAGCAAACATTGAGAAATGTATTATCATTATGGAAACAGTGGACGCAATGTATCAAAAATTCTTAAGCAACTACCAGAAGCAAGATACGTTCTTCATTTAGAGGTCCAGTTTAGTTAGATATATTCAGCTTTGGAAAAATAGGAAAAATGTATACAAATATATCTTAAGCAAAATCTGACATATATCCTGTACCTTTTGCATCCCTAACCTGTTCATTTGTCTTCCCAAAAATTTAAATGATTGGATTCATCTTCAGTGGTTTCACTTTTCAAAGTGTATAATTATTAATCTTACGCTAATATGCTTGAATGTCAGGCCGGTAGATTTTTGGGCACAAGTGTTAAAATATAACTTCTGTGAAAATGCATTATGCAACATTATATTAAGCTAATCAGGACACATGCTTTTAAAATCCAGTATGATTGACGATGACGAGTGGTACTCTAATTTTAAAGACTTACACAACTCACAACGTATCACTAAAGTTACCCTTTCACCCAAACTTGCTGACAAAATGGGTGTGAAATTTATTAACTTCAGATTATA
>JAECUM010062666.1:0-17571 GCA_016617855.1 Megalonaias nervosa
TAATCAAGGAAAGTTAAATGTACATGGTGACTGCCCTGCAAGATATACTAATGTTGACAAAAGCGAGAATTAGTCGGATCAGTTTCACTAAAGAAAAACTTTAATCGGCTACCATTGCATTTTAACCAGTCAAAAAGTATGTTAAGGGCTTAAACCTGGAGCAATTAAGCGCTATTGATAGAATTTACCCACAAGACATTGCGTGCACCAATATCTCTTTCTGACAAACAAAACACGCTGGAGTGTACACAGTGTGATGCTCGAGGTAAACTGTACCTTACACTCTGTGAATTATGTTGTTCTTCTTACGTAAATGTGTACCAAACAGGACTCAAAGATAAAATATAAATCGGGTTTAGAAGTTAAAGCAAATAAAAACTTGTTTTATAGAATTTGTGTTCTAATCTGGGGAGATTAGTCAATAATCGGCTATGAAGATAATTGCTTTATTGTTCGGTCTAATAAAAATAGTAAATGAAACACCCCATTGAATAGTAACTTTCATTTATTGTCGTAATTTATATTTACATTTCTGGTTTCAGAATAAGTATAATGTCAACTTTGCAAAACGGCACAGTATGATCCGTTGTATCCTCTTGTTTATTCTCATTCTTGTGTAACTTCATATATTTTGCATTACTTCTATTTATCTATCTACTTACATTCATCATAACTTCGTTCGTTCGTTTGTTCATTCCTTCATTCATTTGATTCTTACCTTGGATCTTTTACTTACCAATTTATATGCACCTACTTCTGTTCATATGTTTAATTGCGCATTCCATCCAAAGCTAAAATTGACTGATGAAATCAAAAACAAAATAAACTAGATTTTTAATGGCAATCTTAATAATAATTATTTAGAAGAAATAAGTCTTCAGAAAAATCGTAAATTTTAATTAAATAATGGTTTCGGAATTCTGGATCAATATTGGAGTTTTTACCTAACAAAAATAAGCACGATAAAATACATTTCATGCAATGACTTATTTAGACATTAAAAATATTGCATGTGTCAAAGTTGGCATGAAAGGTCAAATCAGTCAATAAAATATATTCATTACAAAGACTTCACGCCATTACGAAATGATGAAAAATGTATAGTACCTCTTTATATATTCCTCTGGACTTTTCTATACTTAGACGTTCTAGCCACACACTTAATACTGAAGCAGATAGATATGAGGTGACATTGATTCAGTGTTTTATTGTAACATTTTGTTCTAGAAATAATCAATTATTAGTTCATTACAAACACTATGCATTTTTGAAAACAATTTACTAAGACATTCGAGAAAGTTAATGTTAAGAACAACGTTGATGTGTCATTCCATCTTAATACAATTCTATAACTTTATGTCATCTCAGGGTCCACAGCTTACATAACATTTATAAAACTACAAAAAAAAGTTATACTATCAGAAGTGTATTACACTACAGTATGCTGACCATTTTTGCCTGTATTATAGGACCCGAGGACGAAATGATTGAAATAAAGAAGATACATTTACTTCAATTTCCACATGTAGGGAGGTGACATTGTAACCACCTTTTCAGTTAATTAACTGAGTGACTTATTCTTATTCTTCTAAGGCTAAAAGGTAATTTCGCACCTGGAACATTGTCTTCAGTTAACTCTGACTACTAAACTTAGCAGCCATGTTACGAAGTTTGTAGGGTATGAGATACTGACCACGTGGTGCTGTTTTTCGACATGAGTTGCGTGACATCCGCCTAACTGACCTTATGAAAGATGACGGATTGCTCCGCCAAATGAAATCATGTGATATGACTATCGTTAACCTCCGACAAACATCCCGTCTTGGCAAATAAATATATGCCAATATCAATGATATATTTATTAAAATTCTATATATTATTATAATTAAGTTATATAATTATCTAATTGCATAAATTGCACAGTGGTTGAAAGTACTTATATCTGTATATCAAGTTCGTATATTAATAACTTAAATGGTTTTCTTCTTCGGTGAAATATGAAAATCGATTATAAAGCAGTATGGGAACGTAATCATGTAAAAGGAAATTCACTCCAGATAATCCAGATAATGTTAATGCATTTAGTATACAAGTCTTATCTTCTTAATTTTAAGTACTTTATGTTTATGACACCCTTGAGATAAATGAATTAAAATATATAACATAATCGTCAACTGTTGCTGTTGAGAATAATAATGTTGTACTAAATACTTTTGAATTTCTACTCTGTGAAATGGTATTTTAGTTAATGATGTTTGCTGATGTAAACATGTAAACTATATGTTCCTGCTTACATGTAAATTACATATACATGCTAATACGAAGACCACATCGGTATTGTTATTGCATGATTTACTTTTGGTTGTAAAGCTGAATCATTCAAGTCGCAGCTGTCAAAACAGTCGTTTTGAATAATTCGTGTTTTCCCTACAGAAAAGCATTTATTAGTAACAAGATCGCACACTTGCCCAACGCCCCCTATGATGACAAGTGAGCCATTTTAAAATTGCATTTTCTCAACATAGTCACCACTGTTATGCTGAAATACAGGAACATAAAACTTGGCATAATTATTCCTGAAATGTCACTAATAAATTTTACAGTTTGAAAAGGGATAGGACAGATGAGGTTCATAGAGGTCAAAGGTAAGAGTTTAAAATGTTTGCTTATTGTTCTAACACTAAAATGGAAAAAAGCTAATTTGCGTTGTCATCATTTATTTCCATATATATATATATATATATATATATATATATATATATATATATATATATATATATATATATACATCTTAATGCAACAGTTTTAAATTTTAAGTTGACTTTACCTCGGTGTCCTAAGACTTCTGATTCCCCAATAATTAAGATTATAGCACACACAATACTGACACTAGACATATTGTGTAAACAGTAGCAAAATAAGCTTAAATTGCTTTTCTGTGCATAACATCAATGTTAATATACAGTGACAAGAAAATATGAAAAATAATTGCACAAATTTTCATATTTGTTTTAAGGTCTTGTATTTTGCATAGGGTAAGATTTTCATTGAGAAATATCTTCCCGGCTTTTCCTCACTGGTTATACTGTCTATTTGAAAAAGATCTTGTATAGCTGAGGTATTGTTAAAAGAACTTTTAATTCCCTTTTTTTTGGGATGTATAACTGATGTGTGCAATATGGGTTATAAAGTATACAGCTTGGCCTTGCTTCTGACCAAAACTGTGCTCTGGTTTCTACCTTAGACATGGCCATTGTGTTAGTAGATGTGGTTGCTGATCCGTTAGATCATTACTTGCTCAGCGGGTAAGAGTGGTTCTGAGTCTACTGCTGTGGTCGTCAATCAATCTGCAAGGTCAAGTTATGAGTATCTTTTGAATTTCCGTTCTCAACATTGCGGATTTGGTCTCCCAAGTTCTAATTAATGTTAATTTGATACCGTGTTTCAATGTGTCACTCAAAGTTAATTTCCTGTGTTCTCCCAATTGTCACTTAATGTTAATTTCATCTAATCTCCAGGGTCTTGCCATTGTCCCTAGACTCCCGGTTCATACAACTAAATACTGATTTAACTGGACTCTTAAAAAAAATACTTCCATTCATCTGAATATTTTACTGTATTGTCATTTCCGAAGTTAGAAAACGTTTTTTTTTGTTTATAGCTGGATTTTCACTAATATTTTTAATCAGCCTAAATAATGACATTTCCAGTATAAGGATTTAGTGTAATGTCAATAATGAAAAAATAAATTAAAATCATCTGCAGTCAAGAAATTAATCACACATTTTACGAGATCTATTTCGGTTTGCTTGTATCAAAAGTGTAGTATCTATATCATTTGTCTATGATAGATTATTACTGGAGTACAAGCACGTCTACAGACGACAACCACGCAAAAACAGAAACTCGAGGTTTTGCTGATATTTTAGTGTTATTACTCAGACAAGTCTTTATGGAACTGTGGGCATTGTACGTAGGTTTTAAAACTTGATGTAATGAGAATTGTAAGAGATTATTAACTGTTTAGTTTAATATAAAATTTATTTTCATATCTGTTTGAAAATGGCTGTATAGTTCGTTTTTAATGAAATTGAATGGTGAGTTTTCCTCGCCCATCTTTTCGCATGAAATATCGTGTGTTTTGTTGTCAAGGTGTACATGTATATTCACGTTTATTTGATGGTTACATCATGCACTCAACTCCAGCTGTGCAGAACATGAGAAGTTACTATTTTCAGTGGTTGATTTGGTAAGGGGAATGGAGAAAGTTTCAATGAAAAACACAGCAATAACTTCCTCCTAACTTTTGCCAAAAGGAGCCGCCTTTATTCCAGATTCAACCCATAGAAACCAACCAAAATAATGTTGAAACACTTTCCTTATCAATGCATAGAAACAGAGCAACCACCGCATTACTAGATATTACTGCCGACCACGTCTCTTACTGCTGGAGTTTGAGAGGTTTTCCAGATCTCACGTACACCTTACTACTGGAATGCAACTATACCAACGCGATGTTCGAAACGTGACTTGCTGCCCAAAATGGAATTGATAAAATATTTAAAAGGTAGTACCGCGCAATTACGAAGCGAGATGGAAAGTACTTACTTGTTCCATGCCATCGTTTTCTGGTTTGTTATTTAAAAAATAACTTCACTGTGTAAGATCGGGGGCCCCGAGTTAAGGATCACTGCCATCTCATCTCTGTCTGCGTGGGTTGGAGTCTTGGGTTCGGCCAATGTGAGTATGTGAGAAAACGTACCAGTAGCATAGTTTCTCGTGGGTCGGTGGTTCTTTCCGGGGTTTTCCCGGGTTCTTCTTCCACTATTTATACTGGCCACCATGTATAGCCTATCTGGTGCTTAAAAATGGCGTTAAACCCTACAACAACAACAACTGCACTGTGTAAGATTAGAAGCATATGTGGGATCCGTCGTCCTACAGGTTAAGTTTGATGCTTATTTCAAATTTGAAATAGAAAACAAACAGAAAAGAAATTAGCCTACATAGTCAGACATGATTGAAGTAAGCTGATACATGTCCAACTTTCTTTGCAGAAATATGTACTGCTATAATCGTTTCAAATTAGTGTGACAAGAAGTCTCATAGCGAAGGAATTAATCACCTCTGTAGGCCAATTGTTTGACCCTATTCCCAGAGATCGCAAGTCAACAGCCGTTGCCAAGTGAAAAGTTCTTATTAAAGACGCAAGCACACAAATATTTTTTCCAATAATCGCCTAATGACCATACATTGTTAAACTCTGGTAATTTCGCACTGACATGGTTTTTCTTGTTCCATATTTGTATGATTCACGAGCAGGCCTTTTGAATCTGAATATTGGTGGTTCGCTCCATCATATACAATTATAATCCAAATATTTAATACAAATAATCATTCCTACCTCAAAATACAAAATAGGTAAACCTAACAATATCTAGAAATCTCCCAGTGTCAAAAAATTAGGGAGGGTAGATATTATGAAATTAATCAATGCTATCAGACCCATTGCCATCAGATGCCGCTCTTTAATGTACACAAACACAGAATCTTCAGACATAGCTCCGAATGAATGCAATGTTTCGTCAAAGACCGCGTTCTCATACGTATTAAAAGTCATATCGAGCTGAACCTTACTGTCAGTGTCTATACGAGTCATGCTTCTGGGTAACAGGTGTCATTGGAGGTAAGAGTCGCCGCTGAACGGCACACGAAAATAGCATATAGATAAGAACACATTCCGAGCTCCCATCGGTGGTCCTTTTAACTACCAGAAGGTAGATTTATAATAAATCACACTTTAATTCATTCTTTTTCTGTTGAGATATAAAATTATATTATTGTCCCATCAGTTTTGCCTCTTATTCAAGAGTGTGTCCACAGATATATAGATTTTTGTCAAATGTCTATAGCTTTGAAAAGTTATTATAAATGATATCAATTTTTTTCGTAGTAAAAACAGACCTGATAGTGGTGGTAAGCTGCAAAGTCTTCGTAAGGTTCTTTTTTTATACAACACAAGTTATGTGTTCTTTACTCCAGAATTGGAAGGAACGCATTACAAAATCATCTTGGTCATTTTAATTCACCCACGAGATCGTATGAATTTTCAAACACGCTTTTCCTAACTGAAAATGCAATTCAAATGACCAAGTGTCTGGTCAAGAAGAAAAAAATACCTTCTCACTGACGTGCTTTTAGAAAGCAGAAATGTCCTCTGTTACTAAAAACACTACAAATACTTTAACTCTAATCACCTTATCACCAAACACCACAAAACTCTAACATTTTCACACATGCATTTTGTTTTCACATTTTTATGCTTCACTTGTAAGCTTAACTATTGGAAATTCCAAGACTCTAGATTCTGATATATATATATATATATATATATATATATATATATATATATATTCAATTCTCTGTTTCACATTATGCAAGCGGTGGAATATATCTCACAGGCGCGAAAGAGGAAACATCCGCTGCATAAGTTGAAGGTCCGGAATCCACGAGTGATCTATCGAGCGATGAATTTGTTCGCGAGCAAGAACATGGCGCGTCTTCGAGCGCTACTGCAAAAAAATCATATCGGGTACCGGAAAATGGTAAAGGTGGGAAGTTTGATGTTTGTGCTTACACAAGGGCATATGTACATGCAAATTACCTCGTTAGAGCGAAGACCATTCTTTCAATGTTGTGTTTCTCAGATATTTAGGGCCTATGTAATTAGAGTGGCGCATGTATCAAATAGGGCAGGCCATTTAATAACGAGGTATTATCATAATTTTTTCATATAATTATCATAATTTTTTCAGTATCCTGACTGCCATGCGATGTTTGCCATGAAACCATGGAAGAGGGGTTTTGAACGTGGTGCGTACAACGGCCATAGTAGAGGTGCTGAGTGACGAGCCGGAATTAAAACCCAGAACAGAAACTCCCCTTGAGTGTCCCTTGTGGGTGGGAAAAGATGGAGTAGATAAGGTCAGCGTGGGACCTGACTTACTTGAAGGTCAGTGTCTAGAAATAATGGCGATTGTATCAGATATACAGACCTATTTATGGTCAGAACAGGCCACGCTGGATTGACACAACATTAAATAAACGTAAGCACCTCAGAGACGATCAGAATTAAAGGATATCCAGTTCCATTTCATTCACCGGAGGTGACCAACGAGGAAGTTTTTAAAATGATAGAACTGGTGATGATCGAACCCTCAACCCCAATCCCCTGAGTAGTTGTCCCCCGTTGTATTAGTCAAAGAGAGTGACGAAACAAACTGCTTTCATACAGAAATGCAGAACCAATGCCAGAAATGTAGGGCTTGTTTTCAAACTTAACAAAGGACCAATATATTTTAAATCTGAATTTCACCATTGGATATTGGCAGGTGCCCATCTTGGAAAATGTCCGCGCGTTAAAAGTATTCGCGATACCTAAAGGTCATTACCAGTTTGAAGTCATGCCTTTGGGTTGGGTCAACACCGGTGAGTCATGCGCTTGTTTGTTGCTCAAATTGTTGAAATGCATGATAAACGTACATAGTTTTCTCGACGATCTTCTCGTATACACACATACCTGAGAAGATCATTATATGGTATTAATAGACCATTCAACTAACTCCGCGTGGCCACGCTCACAGGTAGACTCACCAAGTATAATAAAGCGTATTCTAACATTGAATGTTTAGGCCATCTAGTGGAAAAGAGGGGCAGTTAAGACCTCACGCTGACCTAATTGAAGCGATCAGAAATGCTCCTATACCTTAAACCTGGAAACAAATTCCATCATTCCTCGGATTGATCGGATTCTGCAAGAAATTCATTCCAAACTGAACAGCTACAGCTATTACGTTCAGTGGCATAAATGCGAAAGGGCATCCCAATAAAGTGTCTTGGGGTGTATGTCAACAAAGAGTTTTTAAAACTCTTGACTGGATTAGTCATTTGTATTGAGACCAGGTTCGTTCGACACATGATTAGAAGCAGTTTGTCTACAAGAGGAAGACGGTGTAATGCTACCAATTGTTTATGCTAACAGGATATTGCAAAAATACTCCGTGATCGGTAAGAAGTACTTGGCACACTACGAATAGAAATGTAATTGTCCTCTCTTTTCTTCGCTTCCAATATGTGTATTCTAAATTAATCGTGAAGATAGAAAACTGGACTCATATTTATTTCCAATGTTATACAGGTCAACCAATGGCCGATCATAAGAAAAGGTGGAGTTTGGAATCAGTTCGATTAAACAGCATTGATTTGGTTATTGAAGAGTATGCACGCTTCATACACGCACGAGCACGCATTTTCTGCATATATCTACGAGCACGAGGTAAACAGTCCTAAACTTTTCTCTGGATTTTGGATTATGCATCAATTAGATTACATATTCCAATATTTTTAAATTTTGTCAGGATTATTTTCAAGACAGCAATACTGTTTTCATTATAAATGACCCAAGCGTCCTTTTGAGTCCTTCTGATTTTGAGTCGGCTGAACTACTTTTTAATATACTTGTACGTAAGCATGAATTCGATAGAGAGATAGATAGATAAATTAAACCATTTATAGTCACGATGATTGTTCTCAACAATGTACGTTTAGGTAAATCGATATGCATATTTTGTCATTGCAAGTACAAGACAGGCAATTAATAGGTGCATGCAAATAATACACCTGTATGTATTCACTATTGTTCTTCACGCCTTTACCTGCTTCCTTTAATGATTTGATGATTTTCATCTGCAGATCATCCTTTACACTTGTACCCATACTTCTATTCTGACTAAAGTCATATTAGGACAATACACAAAATATAAACACACCAAATATCAATCTTTCTAAAGCACAGTGGAGTCAATCGGGTATTGTTACACTTTATTTTGCTTTCCAAATTTAAATAGCTTTTAGTGATAGATAAAACGAATAAAGTGTCCTAGGAGATCGACTACCTTAATCGTGCGAGAATTCCTTCTCATATAGTTTTTTTTGTAAAAGTAAGTTGTGTACAGAATGCGACCTGGTGATAGTAAACTGTTACAAATTTGCATCGCATTCCCTTTACAATAGCCATCAGGTTTGCAGAACACCTTTAGAAGGCGCTTTTATTTACCATATATATAATTTAATTGACCTTGAAACTTTCTGTAGGACTAGTATACCATTAAATAGAATGTTTCTTATTGTTATCGTCTAAACCCAGGCAAAAGTATAATTGTAAGTATGTATGACACAATTATCACCATCCGCTTAACTCTACACATACATGTACTCTCATGAATGAGCTTGATGAATGTACTTAATTTTTGGAATTAAAGAAGGTCAAGGCTGCTACACCAGCCAAAAGTACTGCTGCTACAGGCAGAGACTTCACATGAGTGAAATATACATTTGAGTCTGAACCGTTCATACACGACTTTATGATGTTTGTCGTCGTTTTAATTTTCCAAGATAATGAGAATAAATTGATATCGTCCTCTGTCAATAACGCTGATCCATCATAAAGAGCGTTATTACACACAACTCTTAATATTGTTTACATCCGCCAAGCTGATAACTGTTGCATAATAACATGTAGAAAAGCATATCCCCTCGATAATGTGAAGTAAACAGATAACAAAAAATTTTAAAAACTTAAAAATTATATCAAAATGAACATATTAATATAATATGAGCAGAGAACCGTCTAACCTAGGACCCTACTGTGCGTGCTTTCTCTCTTCTGTTCGATGAACTGGATACGAGAATAAATCATTTAAGAGTTGGAAAATTTTAATTTCAGTTTGTCTCTAAAATAGTGTAGAATTGTCAAAATATCAAGGCACATGAGTGACTCTTTACCTTTAGTCTTTGAAATGGAGGAGCGTGTGTGTGAATAAATGTGTGTGTATGATTTGGATATATAACGTTGCTTTAACAATTTTTCAATAATGTCACTAAAATGTCTGCAGTGGGGCAGTTTATAATGATATCTAGCATGGGACATCATGCCGCAGACATGTGGAATGATGCCACACCCAGTCATATTATCCTGACAGCAGGGCGACCAGTCCTAACACAAACCTTTTAATGCTGAGCGCCAAGCGAGGCAGCTGTTATTACTATTTTTATAAGTCTTTCATCCGATTCAGCCGGGGTTTGAGCCCGCGACCTTCCGCATCCGTGGCGGACGCTTTAACAGCTAGTCGACCGTAGCGGTTGAAATAGAGGAGCGATTAAGTGTGTATAATTCATCATAAATAAATACTAAAACAATAGTGCCAGATATTCATATTCTGATATAATAAGCATGCATTTTCATGTTTACATCATCATACATCAATGATCAAAATTATAGCTCATGAAGAGAGCAGAAATTTAACTGTATATTTCTAAATACTAACTGTTTTGGCATGTATTCAAAGTTGACTTAGTGTGGCATGTTTTGGCTTATCTCTAAGGCAGCTGAAACAAAACTCAGATCTGACTGTGTACTAAGTAAAGTAATGATGGATATCTTCTCAAATGTATTTTCAATATTTCCTTAAATTAAACACGTAGGGTATTACCGTATGAACTTGAAATATAAATATTGTCTACTCCAGTATAATGTATGCAACGTCGTAATTTTACATCTTTAAGTTTAGCACGATTGTTTTTTCATAAACCTATCAAGAAATTGTGAAACATATTTCTTTACCATATTCTGAAACTATATCCGATGCTAACATAACGTCATGTCACGGGATTCGGTGGGCGGGGGTGATCTATTATTTCGCGTACGGTTAATTATCCATTATCTACAGGTACCACGGCTCCGGTGGCCTTGTGGTAGAGCGTCCGCCTCGGATGCGGGAAGTCGCGGGTTCGAACCCCGGCCGAGTCATACCAAAGACTTTCAAAAATGGAACTAACAGCTGCCTCGCTTGGCGCTCAGCATTAAGAGGTTAGTGTTAGGACTTGTTGGCTTGGTGTCAGGATAATGTGACTGGGTGGGACACCATGCTACATGTCTGCGGCATGATGCCCCAGTGCTAAACATCACTATAAACTGTCACACTGCAGACATCGTAGCGATATGACTGAGAAATTGTTAAAGCTACGTTAAAAATCTAAATCAAACACATACACTCTACAGGTACCATGTTTTGGCCAATGTATTTGCTATAATGTTCCTGCCAAAAACTGTATATCATTTTACTCGAGGATAACTAGAACAAAAGCCCTAGCACATGTCTTTGGGTGTGCGTGAGTAGGTAGGGACAGAACAATCATTTCGCAGCAGCGGACAACCATAATGATAGCAATGCAACCACATTCTCACCAGGTCAAGGCCTAGCAGGACAACCAGGTTTTTGTATGTAAAAGGTAAATTTAGCATGCTTGCAGGTGTGCAAAAAAAAAAATCAGTAAATTCAGCTGCCTGCACACAGTGAATATTGAAAGCAAGATTTTTTGGTCTTAACAGTCACGTAATTTGCATGAAATCCGATGCTGAAGTTTCAATAATTGATTACCACTGTTTATGTTGAAATGACCACTACGTTTTTTATTTTATTCAACAACGAGGCGTTTCCGCTGGGCAACCAGGTATTTTAGTCTGGTTCTTAAGCGGGCAGCCATCCTTGCTGACAACATATGTATGTATGTATGTAGGTAGGTAGGTAGGTAGGTAGGTAGGTAAGTATGTACGTATGTATTTCACTCTGTGTATCAATCTTTCGAACTATCCGTCTTCTTTTCATTTTATGTTCTTTTTTTTTTTTCTTTCTTTAAATGCGCTTCAAAGAAAAGATTCGTAAAATTATGCGGTAATGCAATTTTTCTTAATTTACAGATTTAAAACATAGAATGCAACTTCGGTTGTCTCACACCTTGGGTATGATAGTTTGGCGTGTGTGCGTTGCTGACACATTGCTTAATGTTATTCCCAAGCTAATTGTAAATCATAATACATAATACTTTTTTGGAAGCAATCACAATTCCACTTTGTAAAGACAAACGGGTTTCACCCGCATGCTGCAGTTAGCCAGCTATCGCATGTAATAAGGATACAAAGAACAAGGCGTCAATTCTACCAAATGTCATAATAAATTTCAGAAAATCACGCACTTCATTTGGCGGATTTTTTACATCAGACAATATATATGATATGAAAAGACAGTATTACCTGCATCAAATATTATTGTGAACATAAACAAAAGGGCCAAACTTGAATTTTATACCCGTCAGATATTTTAATCTCCATATCTGAGTATTAGAGATACTGAAGATTTCAACGAGTACAAAAGCCGGTGAACGTTATTTTCAACATCAATTACAAGATTAAGCTAAAGTCTCATATTAAAAACAAATTAACGTGCTTATTTTATTTATATATAATAAATTGCATGTGTATCTAATATAATAATCGCCACCGTGTCAGTACTAAATATATTATGTATGACAAATAAGTGGGGGTGGATAAATGGATATAAACATTTTCAATTATTTTTTCTTGTCTCATTCGTACTCTAGATACATGGGTAATTGCAATGTTAAATGTTTGACGCTTGGTATTCGAGAAAGATTTAACTGGGATGGTGGCATCTCCCTCCAATTAGTTGCAAGATCAAATGGAAAGAAACATTATATATATATATATATATATATATATATATATATGCTGCACTCTGCTGCTCATATATATATATATATATATATATATATATATACTCTGCCTATATATATATATATATACTTTTGTCGGATTCAGATAACCATTATTACTGCCATTATTGCATTGGAATCTCGTGAGCAGTAATAATATTTGACAATGGCATGCAATTACCATGGAATAAACATACCAAGAAGATTGATAAATATACGTTACATGAAGAAGGCTATTTTGCGTCTTTAGAATCAGAACAACAATGGACTTGCCGTGGTGCCCCTGCACCCACATTTGACTTTCGTTCTGCTTTTCTTTCTGCGTGTCGCGTATAGACCATTCTCAGAATGTATTCATGCATTCATGTGACCCAGGGTCAACGAATCCAAACCGAGGTTAAGCTAGGGATCAGCTTCATTTTATCTCGCAACCATGGCTGCTAAAATTGATACTGGCAAGGGAAAAATCGTGACGAATATCGTTGTGTTCCGTTGTGCAATGGCAAATGCTAGAATTCACATAGATTTTTACTCTGATTTTTGTTGGGCTTATTTTGCTTGCTGTTCTCCTCCTAGATGGCACTGTTATGTAATCAAACCATAAATGCGTAACGTTTGTTTTACACATTTATTTCAAAGTGTGTGTGTGTGTGAGAGAGAGAGAGAGAGAAAGAGAGAGAGAGAGCATACAACCAGTGGAAAGCAGCCTCTGTTAAGACTCATAATTTTGAATTATAGTGAAGCTGGTAACTTTGCTATGGATCTTTTTGTTGTCTCCATTATAGTTAAAAATGTTGATGAAAAGCTACATTATTATTTTATCTTCGTCAGATCCTGTGAGTTGCATATAGCATGCAAAAGTAAAATTACAGATATTGAGAAGAGACTGAGGTAAACAGAAACAGAATTGGAAGAGAAGGAAAGGCAACTGCAAGGTTTGAATAAAAAAAATTAACATGGAGAAATTTGAATTGAACAAATTTACAGATGACAATGAAATGATAGAAGTTTACACTGGTTTTCCCACATATGAGGTTTTTATAACCTTCTTCAATAGCATCAAACCTTTCTGCAATTAGAATGAAGAGCTTATATTGCAGCACAGAGAATGACATCAACATCAAGGGACGGCAAAAAGCAATGGACCCAGTAGATGAACTTTTCATGTTTTTGTGTAGATTGGGATATGGATTTCCGATTGAAGATATCTGTTCGATTTAATATTCACAGGTCTTCTGTAAGTCGGAAAATAATCATGTGGACAAATTATTTGTATTTCTTACTGGGAAGTGTAAATATTTGGCCTAGCTTAGCCTCGTTCTCGCGATACATTAATATTTATGAGGATCTCATTAAGAATGGTCTATGCCAAGCAAGAAGCCGCGAGTTTCGAAACTGGCAGCGGCATCCTAAATTTGTATTTTTATCTTCAAACTTTCCTTTAAACTCGCTCATCCCAATTTTTTTAATTGTTTTTATTTTTTATCTTCATGTTGAAACTTTCGTTGTATTATTTGTTTCATACCTCACTATTTAAAAAAACGAATGCCTACAGATTACTTTCTGACAGCAGAACAAACTTTATAAATTTTCACGGAAATGTATAACTCGTAAGCATATTTTTCAGTTTTTGTTCTATAAATAACACTAAATCTTCTTTATATCAATATCTTTTATATAAGCAACCACATTTGTATGTGCCCCGGCTGACAAGCGAGAGGTCGCGATTTGAAACTCGCGGCGGCATCCCGACTTTGTTTTCTCGTCAACCTTTCTTTAAAATTGCTCTTCCCAATTTTTTTATTTTTTTATTTGTTTTACTTTTTATTCCCATCATAGGAAGGTCAATTATAGTATTTCATACATAAATAGTCTGTAACAAATAAATAGCATTTCACCTTATTTTGTATGTAAACACCATTTTGTTTGTGTACGGCTGACGTACAAGAGGTCGCGAGGTCCAAACTCTGATACATACCGAAATTCTTGTTTATACATTTTTATTCAAAAATTTCTTTGAAACACATTCATCCGAATGTTTTATATTTTTGTTATTTTTGTATTCCCGTCCTATGACATGCAACTAACTTAGTCACCAAGAGAAATGAGATGTGTTAATTATATTGGAGATTTATTTGTTTGGAGAGTAGACTATTGTATCCGCATATATTATATACTTGGCGTTAATAATGATCACGTCTGAATACCTGGTGCATAAGAGTCTTGTAGCCAAATCAAAAATTAAATTTATGCAAATGAGTACAGGTACAGGATTTATTGGCCTATATGTAAAAGTAACATACATGCTTATATTCAGGATAAAAGATCTAATTTCACAATTCCGTCCAGAACATATTATTATTATTATTATTATTATTATTATTATTATTATTATTATTATTTGTTGTAGTATTTCGGTTTAAGAACACCCTCATAATGTTCTTGTTTGGCAGACGACTGTTCCGGTAATAAGTCAAAAATCCACATCCAGCCTCCGGTACTCTCTGCCCCAAAATTCTTGTGATCGATTGCTATATGTCATGATATATAGAGAGATAGAAATATCAAAACAGTATTATCTTATTAAGTAAGTGGATGACCAAAATATGTATTTCATGAACTACTCGAAATGTTATAAAGTCGTATGCAAAAATAGCATACGAGTCTCTAAGGTTGATTCTTAACGCAAATATATATATATATATATATATATATATATATATATATATATATATATATATAGAGAGAGAGAGAGAGAGAGAGAGAGAGAGAGAGAGAGAGAGAAGAACATGAATTCCTGATCTATTTATTTATTTTAAATTTGAATGATGAACGATACAATCATACATTCATAGGACATGCCTTATGAAGCTTAAAATCTTATTGAGCATATGTTTCTGTTATCATTTTTCATTTTCTTATGAATTATTAGTATTTATATGTAGCAAATGTTAGTATTTATATGTAGCAATTATTAGTATTTATATGTAGCAAATATTAGTATTTATATGTAGCAAATATTAGTATTTATATGTAGCAAATATTAGTATTTATATGTAGCAAATATTAGTATTTATATGTAGCAAATATTAGTATTTATATGTAGCAAATATTAGCATTTATATGTAGCAAATATTAGCATTTATATGTAGCAAATATTAGTATTTACATGTAGCAAAGGTTATTGGTTTATGGATAAATGGCATCCATTTTAGTTATTGATTGCATAAAGATGGCTTTCAACATCGGTGGGTTTTATACCGGAAAAAAATATGGTTTGTTCCTCAGCATTTGTTAAGGGTGATTCAGTCAGATAGAGTACAAACCGTTGAGATTGCCTCTACATTTTGTTACGCACCTGTATCATTTCAGTTACTTTGCACATGTTCCTACACAACTTACGAGCGGCAGGTTCGAAATCCTCTATAGCCTTTGCATATTCCTCTAGAGCACGTTCCAGCTTATCCCTTTCAAATGCCCCATAGATGGCGAATAAACCCATGTCCATTCCTAAGCTTAGGACTGCTACTATTATCGACACGGAAATGAAGGTTTTGATAATTGCAAAGGTTGAACTAATGTCGGCTGACGCATATCCCATCCTAATCATTATCGTCAACAAAACGAATCCGACAACAAATCCAATTCTTCCGATTAATTGCTTTTTGTTATTAGAATTTTCAATTGTTTCCTCAAATTTTTTGTCCAGATCCTTAAGTTCCTTGAACAGCTTCATGTCCATTCGTTCTTCCACGTCAAATGCTTTCTCTTCTAGTAACTTCTCTATCTGATTAGCTCGATCTATTATAATGCTGCAATTGTCACCAAGGCTTGCCGACATTTGAACCTCTATTTTCTCGAGCTTCTCTCCCGGAAAATTTTCGTTAATGCAATCATTTAGGCGGTTTGCTGCTGTAAAGCAGTCTCCCAACAAAGTTTTCAACTTGCCACAGTCTGCTAGTATGGTTTTCTTCTCCGAATTACCAGGGTAGAAAATATCTGACCAATACATTGTTTTTGCAGAATCTGAAGCATAGAGAAAATATATAAGAAACAAGTTAGAAAGGCTCTTGTGCCTATATACCAATAACATTCCTATTATTTTCGAGCAATAACGGATGGGGAACGTTTCATTCAAAGTACTTATTACAACGTTAATTTCGGTCAGAGAAGGGATAATGTTAACAATGGAATCTTCTGAATTGATCAAAATATAACTAGTTTCATGATGTCGATCTAGTTATGTGTGTGTGTTTCCATCGACCCATCAATCAATCGATCAATCAACTGATAGGTAGTTAGGTAAATAAATAAATAGATAGATACATGGGTGTATCTGTCACCACTTGCATCCATCCATGTATATCTCTACCTATCTATCTATATACATATGTATCCGTCCATTTATCGGTTTTTCTATCTCTTAATCTCTCTTTCTATTCAGTTTGATTTATTTTTAACCTAAACATTCCTTTTATCCTAACACCTAGCAACGAACCCACCGGACTTTACGAATATGAACCACTAATTGCCAATTCATTTCTTGATTCTACCTAATTTTTCTATTCTTAAAAGTCGACCATGACAGTAACTCGATTGTGCAACAGTACCCTATTATCTGACAGCGAACAAATTAAAGTGATCACCCCAACCAATCAACAGCCACATATACTGTTTGCAACTGTGGTTATTTGTCCTTTAAAAGCAGACACGATTGAGCTATTGAATCACATGCACACCTACATAACTTAAAAGATTTGATGCATATGCAACAGCCAGAAAATGATATAATTTGTCAAATGTAACATCTTCTAAAATAAAAATTTATATTAATTTATGTATGCCTCGATGCATTTTAGTATAAATAACACACACACACACACACACACACACACACACACACACACATATATATATATATATATATATATATATATATAT